>CAVNYN010242723.1:0-46457 GCA_963692815.1 Nyctanthes arbor-tristis | reverse complement strand
CCCCCAAAAAAAAAAAGACGTGGAAAACAGTGAAGAAGGAGAGAAATTGCCGTATATACATACATTCATCCCACCATATGGCCTTTCCCTCAATCAATAAGTTCATTGTTTCCTTTTTATCAAATGCCAACTCTTTCCTACAATTTGCAAGGCATTTACGGTATCAATCATTATCGCTCTTTAACACGACCAAGCAAGCAACGACGAAACCTTTCACAATCCATACTGAATGCTCCTAATCCGCCTTTCCACATATAAGTTGGAAGTCTTTACCAAGTTGTCAAAAAAAGGTGAGTTTTTCTTGCACGGGTATCTTGATGTTGAGTTGTACCCTCTCCTCCCAGTTGGTCTTAATTGTGATGTTATATTAACAAGTATAAATGAGCTAAAAGTCCAACGAACAAAATTCTTCGCCAGCCCTTACAAGATATGCGTGTGGTCTTGTCAAGTTGTTTAAGAGACTTCAATGTAGTCATTCATTGATATGTCCGTTGTAGCATTAACTTCAAACAAATTTGCTAATCCAATGCCTCGTGAATTTCATCATACTTAAAACTTAGGAATGGAAAGTAAGCCGGCCTGCTCAAGGCTCACTTAGAATGAACCTTGGTAGAGGATAGAGATGACGATTGATCCAAGCAGAATTGTAAATGGCCAGGTTCCTATGTGAACGGGGAGGGGCTAAAAAATTCCGCCTTACAGGTTGGCAAGGTGAGGCGAGTTGGCCTTGACCCGCTGCGTTTAATTTAAAAAATAATTGAAAGTAAAATATATGAAAAAAATTAAAAAATATACAAAACAGGTCACTAAACCCAAAACGCAATCCACGCTAACTAGAACGGTCTTTTTTATGTGGTTCATAAGACAACCGAAAAAATTCATTGCGTGACGGATCATAATCAACCCAATCAAAACCTACCTTGTTGCCATCCCTAAACTCTAGCCTTGTCCGTGTGACTTGCCAGACCAACATCGGGATAGGAAGCTATCCCTTTTCACAGAAAAAAAAAAAGGCAAAATTCAACTTCTACCTTTTGCAGACCATACAGAAAAAAGTCTATTGAAAATGATCTAACACTATATGTGTGGTATCATATGGCCATGTAACACTAATAATTTTGAGATTCAGAAAGTAGTCTAGTACAAACTATATCTATTCAATTTTTGGTATAATGTAGACGCGTTTTTAGTTAGATTTTTATAATAGTAAAATTTTTGTAACATCTATATGCTAAAAACTTTTAGTTACATTTTAGTTATATTTTTGGTATAATATAAACGCATTTTTAGTTCATGTCATGTATATAACGACACCTATATGGTTTATTCACAAAATTTTTAGCACTTCCCAATAGCAGTAGCGGAGCAATTTTTGTTGTTATGATGTAAATTTGTAATTGTACTTTGAAAAAGAAAAACTTTACAAAGTTATCCATACTCTTATGAAAAAGTGGCATTACATCACTACATCTAAAAAAAAGTGACATTACTCTTTTACTTTTATAATAATGTTTTGTTTTATGAAGAAAAACGAAAAGAATAAATCACTTCCAACTAGCTAAATGGTCTGAATTCATTGGCCTCACTAAATTTTGTTTCTTATTCCGCCAATGCCGAGGAGTGCCATAAAACTAGTCACTTTATTTAGTTTCAAAAATCATTATTTTCACCCTCTAGCTTTATATGTGCTCAAGGTGGAGTGGACATTTTGAGAGCATGTTGCAAATATTTTTCCAGGACCTTTGTTAAAACTTAATTAAAACCTTGGTTTAAGCACACCTCATCTCATTTGCTTAGAATACATACAAAAGGACTTGCAAAATGAGGTCAATCAAAAGCGGACCCTAAATAGAGTCAACTTGCATGCAGAGGTTCTATTGTATTTCTTTTCACTTGGGTTTATCTGAATAATAATGTTATTATTTACATAAACTAGAGACTTTTCCAATTTAGTGGGTATTTTTTCAATGGATAATAAATAAGTGGATGTCTCCATGTATTTATGATGATCCACTCATTCTTCAATGTAAAAATGTCAATTAAACTGGAAACCGAACTCCAATCTAAATAAGCCGCACTACTTGGTTTATATATTCTAAAGAAAGAATTTGAATAAGAATAGTTGCATAGTTTTTTACACTCAAGTTTAGTTTTTACTCATTATTTCCAAATATTGTACAAAGAAATAATCATCATCAATGCATTTTTATATGATATTTAGGTTCATCTTCCACCTCTCTCTAGTCGACACGATAGGCACTGCTTATAGATAGCACATTTTTTAGTCGTCTTTGAACGTTAGATATTAGACATTAATTAACACTCGCACCATCTTGCACATTGATAGGTTATTGTATATATTAATTTCAATTGCAACTACATTAATTTCCCCCTTTTTTTTTTGGCAACAAATTATTGTGCAGTTTTAAATTGTTTCTTGCTTGTGAATTCCCGAATTTAGGTTTCCTGCAGCTTCCAATTTTGTCGGCAATGCATTTTTATTTAGGGTTAATTTCAAAAATTGTCCCCAACCTTTGAGCTAAAAATTGGATGAGTCTCTAAACTTCCTCCTGGGTCCCGAACCTTTCAAAAATTTACACGATAGGTCCTTTTTGACGAATTTCGTCAATATTGCTATTCATTTTTTAATAAAATTACCGTTATACCGTTAACTTTATAATTTTAAAAACAAAAGATTTAAAAATAATAAAAAATTTAAAAAATAAGAAAAAACCCACGCTCCGCTCCCCTCCCAAGAATGGCTGCCAAAATGCTGTCATTTCCAGTAGCCCTCCATTTGCTACCAGTGTGCTGCCATTTATGGCAACATTTTTAGGGGGGATTCACCATGCAGCATTTTTGTAGGGGTGAATCCCACCCAACTTGCTATCGTTTATGACAGCAAAATGCTGTCAGAAATGACAGTAATCATTTTTGGGGCGGTGGTATTCACCACCCCTTTCATTTCGGCCATCGGAAACTGCTGTATTTTGTTGTCATATATGGCGGCAATTCTTCATAGGGGAGGGGAGGATGGGGTTTTTCTTTTCTTTTTTTTTTTTTAATGTTTTAATATTTTTAAATCTTTTGTTTTTAAAATTAGAAAGTTAAAGGTATAATGGTAACTTTATTAAAAACTTAATGGTAATATTGATGGAATCCGTAAAAAAAGACTTATCTTGCCAATTTATGAAAGATTAAGGATCTAAGAGGTTTAAAAAAAGATTAGAGACTCAATCGATTATTAACTTAAAGTTAGGGATGATTTATGAAATTAACCGTTTTATTTATGGTTCAACTTGAAACGGACAGATACACGCACATGCGCCGTCAACTTAATGCCCAAATTTATGTCAACGACATTTATTTCAACCTATTGATTGATGCAAAGACACTTATTTAGGCCAAAAATCGATTTTAATTTTTAATTCACCTTTTTAATAATGAAAACATATTTATTTGTGCATGAATAGAAACATCCAAGTATAACCCTTCAATCCATTTAAAAAAATATACTCTCTCCGTCCCAAAAAGATATTCCTCTTTCTCTTTTTAATTCGTCTTAAATTATATTCCTCTTTCCTAAGTTAATTTCTTAGTTCTCTAATATACACTTATTTATTATACATAGTAATCAACAATAAAAAACAGCTAAAGTGAAATATTAAATAAATCAAAAGGTATATTAAAAAATATATTGTTAAATTGTACATTTTCAATAACATTAATAATATTTTCTTAATATGTGTAAAAAATAAAAAGAGAACATTTTTTTGAGACAGAAAGAGTACTATCAACTAAATAAAAAACAAGTATTCCGTTTAATAAAAAAACATTACTAATGCAATATGTTGGATAATATAATTAATGTGAAAAAAAAATGACTGGTATATAAATTTATCAAGTCAACTAATCTTTCAGGCTTTAAAGAGGGTGTTCCCAACCCTATCAAGTTCAGTTACATCATTTAGAGACACGACCAAAGGTAAGTCACGTTGTTGGCCGCCATTGCTTCTACCTTATCAACGTAATGTTTTGGGGAAAAAAATCACCTTAATTTGATTTGTCGTAAAAGCTTCTTTTTTTTCCCCAATTGTATGTGTCTTTTAAAAATAATTTAACAATTGTAACTGGAACTTTTATATATCCAAACCTGTCATTTTTTCTTTTAAAACACGTGCAAATCATCTACTTAATTCGTTTATCTTCTAACGATATTCTTTTCATTATAGGAATTCAATTCGACCTTTATAAGCAAGCAGGTTGTACTTATACATCAAAACTAATGGGTACGTGGTGCTTCTACATATTACCCCTCTATGATTAATTATTATCATCGTTAAATAAATCAGTTTAATAATAATAAAAGTCAAAGCTTTCACGCCTCGAAAAAAACACCGCTGGACTAGCTGAAATCACTGGTTAGTTTTCATTATATACACCCAAAAAAAAAAAGAAAAAAAAACTTGTTAATTATCTTCATTCTAATATGGGAAATGCTCTTTAGTCAGTCAGCTAACACGTACAAAATGACAAGAAAAATGTGTCGTTTTATCAATCTACGTAAAAGGCGAAGCTTACAACTGACAAAATAGTGTATTAATCACGAGACACTTTCAAGCTTATAGAACACATGCATAATCATTAGCAGATACGTGTACCTTCAAAAAAAAAAAAGCAGCTTATATGTATATCTAAGATGAATATTTATATTAATATTCAAGGAAGAGTTGTACTATATGAATAAAATCACATATAAAAAATCTAACAAAACTGACACATGGCACAATCTTGTTTTTCAACACATCACATCACTTTTCTATCAACTTCCGATCTATCACATAATCACTTATCAATTTTGTCGTCTTTTTTATATCACTTTTTGTTAATTTAGATTTTTCCTTCAAGGAAGGTGGTTAGCTGGGGGTGGCGGCGCCAGCAGCACTGTTGAATGAAATGAAATATGATTGGGTAATTTGCGTCAAAGGACACTATCGTTTGCTAGTATTGCGGAAATGGACCCTATCGTTTCTAACTTGGCGATTTCAACCCTGATGTATGCTAATCCTTGGAAAATGGACCTTATTATATAAATTTATCAATTTTTTTGTTAAAATGACCCTTTTAACCTTATTTTCTTTTTTTTTAAAATACAATTCTTTTTAAAAGTATTTTACCTTTAATTTGAAGTAAAATATAAAGACAAAAGGTTATATTTTACTCTCATCCGTCCCACAAAGATATTTTAGCATTTCATTTTCGTCCATAACACAAAGATAGGTCGTTCACTAAATTGAGCATACATTTAATTTTTTTTTGTTTTTATATTTTATCCCTAATTAATCATCTGCATCAACTACCAATGCAGTTTAATATTAATGATAAAGAATGTTATAAATAAAAAATATATGTAAAATTAATTGTCTCAACTATATTAATAGTCATTTCTTAATTCTTGTGAAATTAACTAACCGCCTATCTTTATGGGACGGAGGAGTAATTAATTGATGTATCATATTAATATATCATGTTGATGTTTATATTGGTCATCACACACTGGGGTGAAGAGGTCGGAACTTTCACAGGAGATTCTAAAAAATATTTCAATTAACTGAAAAATCAAAAGGTCATTGGTAGGTAAAATTATGATAGCAGTTAAATATAGGTACATCAAAATATAAATTTTTGTCTTTATATTTTACTTGAAATTATGGGTAAAATACTTTTAAAAAGAATTATATTTTAGAAAAAAGAAAATAAGGTTAAAAGGATCATTTTAATAAAAAAATTGATAAATTTAGATAATAAGGTCCTTTTTGCAAGAATTAGCATAGGTTAGGGTTGAAATCGCCAAGTTAGAAACAATAAAGTCAATTTCCGCAATACTAGCAAACAATAAGGTCCATTTGCGCAAATTACCCAAATATGATTACTACTAGTATTTTCTCTGCAATATAATAATCTGTTGATAAATGAAATTTAAATCATTTTGTGTAAGATCAAAACACATGACATACCACGTGAAATAACTCACAAGTTACAACTGTATCCGGTGACTCATACAAATCCCAACGGGTTGACCACAACCCGTTTGTGTGAAATTTCGACTTTTCAAGATGTATTTCTATTAAGTCATTAATGATGTCGTCGTACATTCAAGAAAAAATTTATTTCTAAAAGCGATCATAATCATATACAAGAGATAAATGGTCTTTGTTCAACTCCGGTCATTAAAGTCAGTGCTCTTTCTATTCTCGTTCGTGTCAATTACTTCACAAGTTGAGAAAGGAAAAATGGAGACAAGGAAATTTGACTCTTCCTTCAACAAGATATTATTGGATAGAAGACACAGAGTAATGTTATTTATCCAGTCTCTAATTTAGTTGATAACATTATATTGGGAGATCGGTGGAGATGCGTAAATACATGGAGACATTAATTTATTTAACTACTAGTAAGGAAATGACAACTAGACTGGGGATCGGTCTACCATCGAAATACAATAGTAATATTCTATTGGATAATAGACAACCTTATCAAGCCATTTTTCTTGCTTATAAATATGATGACATAACTAGATTGCTTCTGCAAGCAAATAGTCTAGCACCCAGTCACAAAAATACGGAGAAAAAATGGGTAGAAGTTACACTTCCAATGGTGGTCACATTTCCAGCAACACAGTTGGAAAAGTCATAACATGCAAGGGTAAGAAAAATACACATCAATTTCATCATTTACTATGGTAATGGCATATGTTGATGTTGATCATATTATGGTTTAATTAAAGATGATTTGATTTTCATTATGCATGCAGCTGCTGTGGCCTATGGTCCTGGGGAGCCACTGGTGGTGGAAGAAATCTTGGTGGATCCTCCTCGGAAGATGGAGGTCCGGATCAAGATTCTCTTTACTTCAATTTGCCACACAGATCTCAGTGCCTGGAAAGGAGAGGTAATAAATTATATTTAGTATCTTTTGTCTTGGGGGCTTCATCTTGTTTTTTGGTGTAACATGTTGTGATTATTAATTATTTCTGGTTTTGTTTTGTTCAAGAATGAAGCTCAGAGGATGTACCCCAGAATTCTGGGCCATGAAGCCTCCGGGTAAGAAGACATATATGATATTCCAACTGGTCAGGTTAAAATCTTGTCTATTATACTGTTGAGTCGAACAGATTTGCTTAACTTGGTTGGTGGTTTTGGTGCTTGTGGTACATAGACTAGTTGAAAGCGTGGGAGAAGGCGTCACGGACTTGGAAATCGGGGATCATGTCGTGCCAATATTCAACGGTGAATGCGGAGATTGCGCTTACTGTGAGTCTGAGAAGACCAATCTGTGTGAGAAATTCAGGGTGGATCCCTTCAAGAGTGTGATGATCGGTGATGGAAAGACAAGATTTTCAACAAAAAATGGGAAACCCATATACCATTTTCTCAATACTTCCACTTTCAGTGAATACACAGTACTTAATTCGGCCTGCGTTGTCAAGATTGACCAAAAAGCTCCACTCAAGAAAATGACACTTCTCAGCTGTGGGGTTTCTACAGGTACCTCCGTTCATTCTTACTTCCTTTCTTCTACAGCAGCTCGGATTATGTATATTTGGATTAGATTTGGGAGATTGAAATGAATTGGTTCAGGCCTTGGAGCAGTCTGGAATACTGCAAATGTGGAGGCCGGTGCAACTGTGGCTGTTTTTGGGTTAGGAGCTGTTGGTCTTGCTGTAAGTTTTCTTGAATGAATTTGGTGAAATCCGCTGGAAGTTTGGAGTGAAAATCGATGATATTTGAATATGAATGTTAATATGCTATTAAATGGGTAGGTTGTGGAAGGGGCAAGAACCAGAGGAGCTTCAAGAATTATAGGAGTTGACATCAATCCTGAAAAACGTTTCAAAGGTGTGAAAAGTGATTGCCCGTATTGATTTTTGCTTTCTGCTATTGAATTTCATTTTGATCTGTTTATGGTTATATCTTCTCGTATTTCTGAAACAGGGGAAGCAATTGGAATCACAGACTTCATAAATCCCAAGGACATGGAAAAGCCGGTGCACCAGGTTAGTGTATTGGTAATTTGGTATACATGAGTCGAGTGAGTCAGGATGAAAACGACGTCTTTGGAAGCTAGATTTGCTGGGTGACCTCCTTAAACTTCTGATGTTTAGGTAGGAAAATGTGTCCATTTAAGGACAAAATAAAGATAAAGATTCTTGAGATAAAGAATGATGGCGTCTGGGGGTACTTTTTCTTTTCAATATGTTCCAATTATGAATATATATGCCGTGCAGAAAATTAGGGAAATGACCAATGGAGGTGTGCACTATAGCTTTGAGTGTGCGGGAAATTTGGACGTACTCCGGGAGGCCTTCTTGTCCACCCATGAGGTAAGTGTCTTCCCTATTTCCCAGAAAAATGGTTTTAGTACAATATACGACCCGACCCATTTTTCCAACTTGTCGGTTCAGAAAGAGTGAGACAGTTTGACTAAATATTGGATGGTTGTTTACATTGCAGGGTTGGGGATTGACAGTGATGTTAGGGGTTCACCCAACACCAAGAATGTTACCTTTCCATCCAATGGAGCTTTTTGATGGCAGAAGAATAGTAGCATCAGTATTTGGAGACTTCAAAGGAAAATCCCAATTGCCAAACTTTGCCCAACAATGCATGAATGGGGTACCAACCAAAAACCTCTCTACATTTACCTCTGAATGATCAATTTCCAATGGAAATTTGTAACATTTAAAGCATTGATTGATTGCAGGTGGTGAAGTTGGATGAATTTATCACCCATGAGTTGCCCTTTGCTGATATAAACCAAGCTCTTCAGCTACTTGTAGATGGCAAATCTTTGAGATGTCTCCTTCACCTTTGAGACTTCAAATTAATTGAGTGTTGAAGACTTTGTATTATCTGGTTAACTCCCCCGACTGTATAATACTTAAAAACAATAAAATTTCACTTTCTTTCGTAATGTTGAACCAGTGTCTTCATCTAGTTGCAACAGTTGTTACCAGTGCCTCAGCATAGAAAAGATAGAATTCACAAGGATATGGGTTCCAAATAGCCTTCTTTACAGAATTGAAAAGTAGCTAGATATAAAACCAACTGCTGTGATAATATCTTTACAGAGCAGAGAGTAGCAGATAACAACGCATTGGAGCACAACCGCATAACTTTATCTCAAACAGGACTAAACTGATTCACTGAGTTGGATTGCGAGGACCTCGTGGGCGGACAGGGGTCTTTGACGGACTCACCCTAATCAGCATTAAACATTGAAATTATTAACTGACGTAGACCGTTTCCTAGGACACATAAGATACTTAGAAACAGTGATGATGGAAGTCTACATGCGTAATATATATAAATCGAAACACAATATAAAAGGAAGCAAAAAAATACTAACCTTATAGGCAGCGAACCCAAGATCACACCACTACAGTTGAGAGCAGCAATAGCACTTTCAGCCTGCAGGATGGGAAAAATACGCGTAAGAGATGTTAGTTATAGAGTAGAACATTTCTGCAATTTATTAACAACACATATACATACAAAATGTATTTGCATTATCTTAATAAAATTTCACAGAATCCATGCATAGATTGCCAAGAACGACAATAACAAAGTATATTAGGAGGGCCATAGCATTAATTCTTTTCAAGACTTTCTTGGAAACATGCACACACTGGTTTGATGTCTTCCTTCACAGTATAAAACTAGACACTATTCCACAATTCTTTGAAGACAACAAGCAATTCCACAAAAACTCAGCAAGTCCTTATGCTTTCACAGCAGATACTATTCTTGTAATGCAAATAAATTTCTAGCTAGGAAGGAAGGATAAGATTTACTGGTGAAACATCAATTTCTGTTTTGGGACGAAGAATCATATTTACTGGTGAAGTATCAAGGTGTAGAATTTAAATATTCTCAATATGCTAAACTCTAATGACCAAAACAAACTGCTTCAATTTTATTCCTGTATCAGAAAAGGAAGAGATGTCCCTATGTTTTATCAAAACCATCCTCTAACGTACTACCTCCTCCATCTCCAGCCTAGGAAAGAAACATATAATGGAAACTGGAAAGGTTGGGGGGGGGACCTCAACTCTCTGTTCCACAGAAGCAAAGATTCCAACTACCCCACCCTTTAACCATAAGCAACCAACAGGCTATCTATATCATCAAATAGGCATTATCTACATTACCAATTCAACCACAAGATTCCAATACACTTTTTGGCTGAATTCAAATAACTTTGTGAAAGCATTCCCATATCATTTTTGTTGCATATATATTCTGTACCGAGCATAAGGCCCTTCAATTAGTTTTTAGCTAGCGTCATTCTTTAGTTCTTGGTGCCAGTGTGGCACATGTAGCTCTGGATAAAACTAGCAAGGGCAAGTTGAAAAAATCTTTCAATGCGAATGACAATGATTTTAGTGACGCCTTTCTTGAATCCTTTTTCTCCAGATTCATTTTCAACCATATTTTGCATGTAGATCCGTAACTTTTTCCTTATTTACCTCATATTCTCCAAAAAGATCACTATTAGCGAAGCAACTTCTCAAAATAGCTTCATTGAATAGCAGCTAAAAGCTTGTATATTTTTTATTTTATGAAAATTAATTTTGAGGGGAAAAATTCATCTTTTGGAGAACATAAGGCTGAAAAGTAGGCAAAATTATAGATGCTCATGTAAAATTATTTTGCTGGAAGAATCTGTGGCGGAAAATTATTTTGAGAGAAGTAATTTTGAAACACCAAAAACACATAAGGGCTTATGGAAGTACATTAATTAACGACCTACAATTTCTTGATGCTAATTCCTTATATTTGTCCGACAAACATTTCCTTGTGGCAGCCTCTAATTTCCATCAGTTTGACCAATTAAGAGAGTCATATATTGTCCCTGATGACATTTAAGATCTATACTATGCCACATCACCAAAAAGTGGCCTGGCTATTTTTAGTAGCAAGCACGAAACAGCATACATTCATGATGAAGATAATCATGGCGAGTCTGATTAGTTAACAGTGAACAATGATAGGATCTTTCAAATAATAGTTTTCCCTTTTTTCCATACGACAATTTTACCAGTTCCACATCAGAGTCCATTCGCTGCAATAGCAATATCGTATCTGCCTTCCTCCTGTCTTGACCCCTCCAAGTTCCTACTTATGATGTCAATAAAATTATTTCTACTCAATAATTATGCTTTTCAATGAAGTTTCACGTCGTTCTCCATAAAGTTTCTATTGTCGAACAAAGTTATAGAAACAAGTACACAATCAAGTAATAACAGAAAAAAACTCAATACAAGTTCATCACAAGACAAAGAAGACATTTTTGATGAAACAACTCTCACAGCCAATGTTCATAACATGCCAACACATCTCAATGACTTAACACAAGATACGTCTACTTAAACAACTCTTCGAGACAAAGTTCTTAACATTCAACATACATCCCCAAGTTAGGAGTCAACACTACATAAAAGTAAAAACAAAAAATTAAAAATTGGAAGAAATAAAACAAGAAAAACTATGAGAGACAATCATACTAGCAAATAATAGCAGCAGAAGAGAACAATGTAAAGAACACAGATCAGATTAAATGTCAAGTAGTTTTAATATGGTTATGCAGGACATAAAGCAAAAGGTGAGGGGAAATTCACCATTGCAAATTCCAAAAAAGCAATGCGAGTAGAATGGTTATAATCTCCAAGCAGCCTCAAGCGACAGACCTTTGTCAATACAATTAGGTCAATGCATTAAAGCTAGTATATCAATTGAAAGAGGAAATAGAATTCACGTAGATCAGATACCTCTCCACAAACAGTTTCGAAGAAAAGTTTGATATCTAATTGAGAAACCTGCATGAAACCGACCAAATGAGTCCCTAATTCTAAAGATTTGTGCTTTGAATTTCAATCTTACAGATTTAAACCATATGTGAAGAGTGAACCTACCTTCTTATCAATGTTGGTGACATACACGGTTCTTGCACACATCTCGCGCTCATCTTCACTCTGGTGGTCGAAGATTGTTAGTACATCCAATACTTTTAAAAAATATAAGGGGTGGTTGATTCTAATTATAATTTCCGATTACAACAAGAGCATAATAATCAGTAGAATGACGCGTAAAGATTTAGTGAATGATTGAAATGTATGATTGCATATCAGTATTTAGCAAATCAAGTGGTAGGTAAAACTACAATGAGAAAACCACAATGAGAATCAAACGCCTCTTAAATCAAAGTGAAACTCATCAAAAGCAAAACCGGAAGAGTTGTAACATCAAAGACTCACCCTAGGTAGAAGTGTGGGATTAACAGGTGCAATTGCTGTTTTAGAAGGCAGCACCTTTACTGGATAGTATCCAAGCATGGTTCCAGAAAGATTAAGAGCAGCATGCGCACCCTCTGAGATCATCAATTCCATGAGAACATCATATCCTAACAAAATAAAAACTAGAAGCAGAGAGCATAAACCAAAAGCATGAGGCATTTATAAGTATTACCCTCATCAGTGAACTCAACAAATGCAAAACGGAGAACAGAATTTGGGTCTCCACACACGCGGCAGTCCACAACCTTCCAGAACAGGTTCAGAAATCTCATCAAAATACGTACTATTATAAATAAGCGGGATCAAAATCATTCACATAACTACCAAGAAAACAAAATACCTGACCACAATTCAGAAACAGTGCAGCTAACTGCTCTTCAGTGACCTACCAAATACAAGCAACGGAACACATTGATTTAATCAATCCAAACATCTTATAAAATGCATCAGATTTAAAGAGTTAACAACCAAGCAAAAGGAAACTATCATAGAACCTGCTGATCAATGTCAGATACATAAACGGTCCTCTGGATAACCTCTTCCCGCTGGGCCATACTTGTTCTGCTATTCATCCTTTTCTTCCTATGATTATAACCATTTTTTCGCTGTATCGAGAAATTTTAGAAATGAAGCCAGTCACATCAATCAAAATATAATCAAAGAAAATGAATTTTGACATGAAAAAATTAAATGAAAAGAGAACTACCCTTGGTCGTTCCATGTTTCCATTGTTGCCATATCCATTTCTGTACATAGCACTACCATTGTTATCAATGAGAAAACCACTGTTGCCATTCATCATCGTCATCATCCCATTAGCGTTAGCAGCAATGAGTGAAGGTGGCACAAATTCTTCGGCCATGGGGTTTAGCTTCGAGAAAATTTCCTCCAACTCCCTTATTTCCCTATTAAACCCTTCCTCTCCTTCACTGCCATTCCCGCCACTGCTCGATCGCCGATGCTGACTGGGAAAATGAGGATGATTGCTCTGCTGGGTGCTAACCTGCGCTTGGGACTGGAGGGATGCCTGAAACTGGTGCACCTTCATAAACGAACCATTTGAAGAACCATGCTCAACCATCGCCATCTTTGATCAGAAAATAAACCAAAACCCAAAAACCCTCCTCCTGATTTTCTCAGAAAACCCAATAAACTTCTCGAAATAAACAGAACAGAACGTTAGTAATCAGCAAAATTGCCCAGAAATTTAAACTGAACAAATAAAAGAGACGACGATCGAACTCACCGTTTGGAGAGAAATTTAGGAAATTGGAACTGGTAGAATGAGTTCCGTACAGCAGAGAAAAACAAGCAAACAAATAACCAGGACAGAGGCAGATTATTTCATTAAAAAAATGAATGAAAGAAAAAAGATATATTCTTTTTGGCTGGGTAAATTCTGATGACAAAGAAAGAGACAGGAGAGGTTGTTCGGATAAAATGGTGCTAACTTTTTAACGTTGGGGGTACGAATTCTCAGTTTCACGGTTCCATTTCCGCACCCTGTAAACCCGAAATCACTATATACGCAGACTTGTTACAGTAGGGTCAAAAGTGGAAAGGAATGGGCAAATTGGTAAAATCCTGCATTTGAGGGATGAAGGAGCAGCCGCGTGGCAGGTGGGTATTGGTGAGAACCATATGCGATTCGGGTGGCCAGCGGCAGTCGGCAGACTGAGCGTGCTAGCGGCGGCCCAAGCTACCAGCTAAGGAGGTAAATAATTACAGTGTGAAATTTCACCACTAGTCCCCAATCTGATGAATTTATTGCACTCTCACCCTAAAGTTAAATTTGTTTAGTAACATAGTCCTCGAGCAGTCGAGCTTTACCTTCAACTTCAAGCATAGTTATAGAATTTACCCCAGATATTCGCGACAATGAATTTGCATAGTATCTGCACAAGCATAGTTATTATTGATGTTGAAAAGTCACTACACAAGGCTCTTCAAAGTTCGGCGCCAAATGATTCACATTTTGATTTGATTACAGAAGATTTTAAGAAACTTTCAAAAGAAATAGCTAAAATACTATTATCTTGTAGTCGGAGTTCAGCAAATCAGACAGCTGACCAGTTGACGCGAGCATCTCGTCAAGCTCCACACTATGTTTTCCTTTTCCACCTACTTTGATTTTCGATGTTATTTATTTAAATGCTAATGATGAATAAAATTACCTTCTTTCTCACAAAGAAAAAAATTCACTACACAAACTAAAATTCAATGACACACCATATGTATATATTCTTAAAAAGATGTATATATATGGTTAAGGAAAAGTCTCTTTCCAAAATCTCTAGGAAGTCTGTATAGTATTTGTGGATGCACACCACACATAATTTATATGAAATACACGTTGCATACATTCATACACATCTCGTAGGGTTGGGAGGTTTTTGGATATTTTCCTATAAAGAAAATACCTCTATTGTCATTATTCTCTCCATCTAGAGCTACGAATGCCCAACTGAGGAATGGGCCCCACAATTTATTTTAGTATATCTATTTCCAAAATAGAAATCCATTATCATGCTAGCAAACGAGACGATGCGAAAACTCACATTATGAATTTGTGACCCGTAGTTGCCACATGGAAGTTTGTGTGTCATGCTTAAGGAAATTAGTAAATGGCTCGATGAGCCGAGCTTAACTTGACAAGCTGTCCACGTGCTTGGTCAGCGAGCCTAAGTCGAAGGCTATCCAAATTGAAAATGTATTTAGACTCGTGCTTTTACTAGTTAAGCGAAAGCTGACTCGTCAACTTGTTCTTTTTTATTATTTTTTTAAAATTTAGATGAGCCACTCGCTGGCTGTTTGTTTGTGTTCAAATTTGTTTGTGTTCAAACTTGGCTAAGAGGCGAACTGAGCCAAGCTAGCTCACTAAATTGAGCGGCTATTTTTGCTCGTGCGCAGGTTAGCCTCTCAAAGAGCTCGAACCCAGCAAAGTTCAAGCTTTTCGCTCATAAGTTTTTTTGTCACCTTCATTTGGGCACGCTGACCAGGCTCAAACCATTAGCTGGTCAAATGAATGACCAACTTGAAATTCAAGTTGAAAAGGGAATAATGGTCTTCGTTTTGGACTTTTAGTCACTTTTGATTAAACTGACAATTTTTTCATATTACAAAAGGATTGTGAGGGAGGGGATGAATCTGATCAAGAATTTGAGAGTTAATTATGATGTTATTAAATCATACGTGTCTTGACTGATACCTACTTTTCATCAAACTCAACCAGAAAATTGGGGATAAAATTGTATCTTAATTATTTATGTGTCATTTAACAAATTGAATGTAATTATGTCATGAGATCATGTAACTCATGGCTTACTCATTTTTTATTTTTCACTCATTTCATTTAAATTATTATACATATAAACACAAACACACACATATGCCTTTCAGAGAGAATTAAAAAATAAAATAAATGGAGGGGGAAAAAAAAGAAAGGAAGGAAGAAATAAAGAATGGCTCAATTATCCTGACCCGGACACGACGGACCTGGGCTTTCCTGGAGGCCCAAACCAGCTCCCTCGATGATATGCTTCGTTATCCACTAGAACACTTTCCCATTGCATATTCACGCTCTCAGCTGTCAGAAATGGCTTCTTCTTCATCACTTTCTCTATACACAAATTCCATTTCTTCTTATGGCAGTAACAATGAAGCCAAGAAGAAGAAAGATAGAAAAATGCTTACATCCCTCAATTTGTCATCCAATCCCAAATTTTCACTCCAATTCGTCAATAATCGTTTTATAACTTCGCCATCTTCTTCTCCAAGGCCTCTTACCATAATTTCCATGGCTCCGCCTAAGCCTGGTGGTGGTGGAAAACCCAAGAAAGGTCTCCGTTAGTTTTAAATGTCAATTAGCTAAGGTTTTATGTCTCTGTGTCTAATTTTATGTGATCGGGATTTGGCAGTGGTTGGGCTAGTGAAATTAGCTCTAGAAGCAGGGAAGGCGACGCCGGCGCCTCCTGTGGGACCCGCGTTGGGTGCAAAGGGTGTCAACATTATGGCATTTTGTAAGGATTACAATGCTCGGACGGCTGATAAGGCTGGTTATATTATTCCTGTGGAAATTACGATATATGATGTGAGTTCTTTCTTTCAATTTTAGACGGATTAGTTTGGGTTTGAACTTTGAATTCGAATCATAGGGTGATTAATCATAAACTCATTGTTTGTAAAACTTCCAGGATAAGAGTTTCACTTTTATCTTGAAGACTCCACCTGCATCAGTCTTGCTGCTGAAAGCTGCAGGTACTTCTTTATTTTGCTGCATCTTTCTATTTTATTCAAGTTTATTGCGTAAAGAAACTGCTATAACTTTTTATTGGAATTGCATCTATTAAACTGGTTTTTTAACTTATTCTACATTAACAGATGTAGTATAGTGTACTTGCTGAGACTACTAACATCGGACGATTATTTAGTCTGATATTAGATTTTTACTGCACCTCGTCTGTTATTCATTGGCTTGATTACAGTGGGAAAGATTGTTAAAAACATACATAAATGAAAAAGCAAGAGATTCAAATATATTTTATTCTTGATTTTGAATTGGTTTTTCTTCGAACACAATATCCATTTGTGAGTGATTGATGCTAACTAATTCTCAAGGTTACTGGGATTAATTACCCAGCCATGACATAGAAAAAACCACTTTCACTTATATGTAATATCATCATAAAATAAAATATATTTGAATAATTCTATTTGGACAAATAAGTAGATAAAAAGTGATGAAGTAAAACCTAGAAAAGTTTTGGGAAGATGTTTTGTTATTTTATCTTCCTCATTTAAATGTGAAAGTATTGTGTTTGGTAATTCAATAGAAATAAAGAGGTTTATAGACTAAAGATATGGAGTATTGTGGACAAAAGGATAATTGCATTAACTGTTTATAAGCTGAGTAGTCAGAGAGCGGAAGGAAGATGAGATGGCATTGCTTATATTTTTATGTCTCTGCATGTTAGCATCTAACAAGCAAGGAGATTTTGTCTTCATGTCAAATAAACATCACATTCTCTATCCAAACGGAGAACATCAAATGGTTTATTTTATATCTTGTAAACATGTATCTGGACACTTTTGAGCTCTTCCCCCGGTCCTCAAAATAAAATAATGCCAATTAGAAAGTTACAAAACTCATGAAGTTCATATGATGTGTTTCTTTCTAGTGTTTTTAGTTTTGTTGATTTCTTTTTCTGTGGTCAATCATATTAGGAAGGAACAGGATAACTGACTTTGGCTCTGGCCTTAGAGCGTGTACCATAGAGACTAGACTAGTTGCTTCTAGAGAGAGTGAGAAATTTGATGTGGTTATTTATTATTAATGAACATTAAGTGTACCATATTAGATTACTATTTAGGCTTAGGTTGGATTTTCTCCTCTTAATCTAGGATATTTCTGAACTCAACACCCACCCACCTCCTCTTAATCTAGGATATTTCTTGAACACGGTATGCATTTTCCTCTCTTGGCTGTCAGTTCATATAAATTAACTGACAATCTCTCTCTCTCTCTCTCTCTCTCTCTCTCTCTCTCTCTCTCTGTGTCAATCTCTAGGATATTTCAGAGGGCAACGAACAACAAAATAGATTTCACAGCTGGATCAAATTCAATGTTTCAGCTTTCAGGGCCAACATGTCTTATTATCTAAACTTTATTGATGAAATTGTATTCCATCCTCAGGGGGATTCCCTCCTACCAAAGAAATCTCACCCACATCCTTAATTCGATTGGAACCTTAATTGCTAGGGTACCCATTTTTTGCCCTGGGTAAGTTCTTTTCCCAGATCAGTGTGCTCACTGCTCGAATTCTCATGAGCTTATGTTATAGAGTGATGGTGGTTTGAGTACTAGATATGTCTCTGTGGAAAAGAAAATGAAAAGAAAATAATGAGACCTACTAAAGGGGGTGAGAGTACCCTAACCAATAGCCATCAGATTCAGATTCTGAGGTAGATCAGGAAGACTACAACGAAGATTTTACTTGTATTACTGTGTATTTGAATACAATACAATTCTAGGGAAGAAACCTTGAGACTTGGTTGCATTACTTTAATGATTTTACATGCAGCAATCTCAACTTTTTGTTTGAACAATTGCAACATGTGAATGCAACGAAATATACAACATGTCTTATTAGTTTCGCTTTGTCACTTTTCAGGAGCGGAAAAGGGTTCTAAGGACCCTAAGCGGGAGAAAGTTGGGAAAATAACGATCGAGCAGCTAAGGGCAATAGCACAAGAAAAGTTGCCTGATCTGAATTGTTCGAGTATGGAGGCAGCAATGAGAATTATAGCAGGCACTGCTGCAAATATGGGGATTGACGTGGATCCCCCGGTTCTTGAGCCCAAAAAGAAAGTACTTCTGTAGCCGGGGAATTCTTTTTGTATTTAAATTTGGTTGATATTGAGCCTAATTCGCAATTACATTCATGACTAGCCCATTAATTTTTACATCGCAATGTTGACGGCCCACCTCCGAGTTCGCCACTCGACTGGGGACCATACTTTATCAACATCAAAAAGCTCATCATAATTGCAAAGTGGCGAGACAAGGGGTAATAGACGTGATAGTATGATGATTCTGGGTCTGGAAGTGTTCTCAATTTACACTTCTACCATTTACCTAACCAAGTGTGTGTGTGTGTGTGTGTGTGTGTGTGTGTGCTTGTTTTTTACTCGGGCCAAATTACGAGTTTGTCTATGTTAACTTGAGCGAATCATAAGCGACCTGCTTGGTTCAATTTAATGTTACAGAGTTTGAATATAAGCCTAAGCACAAGCGTAACACATACTTGTAGCCCCCACAAAGATTGGTCTCGAGGAGACCTTAGCTCGGGTTGAAAGTTTGCAACGGGCAGTTGTGATAAGCATGGAAAATATTTGCACAGAAGTAAAATAAAATAAAATATGATTGGATTTTATTTTATATATATTTGCGCGTAAATAAAATCCATGATGCCAATCGAGAGTGGACAGTTGGCCAAGGTTGGGGTAAAAGGGTGGAGTAGGTATCTCTTATCTAAATGCCAACCGGGAGTGGACCGTGGCCCCAACCTAGCAAGATTTTGTCCTTAATAGCATGAGGTTTATTTAACAACATTTGAGGAAACTTACATTTTAGGTCCTTAACCTTTACAGAAAGTACAACTGGATCATTAATCTTTAATGTTTGACAAAATAGTCCCTACGTTGTGATTAAATGCCCATACCGGACATTTGACTAATTTATGTTTAGACAGTGGTGGAGTCAGCACATTAAAGTGGTGTGTGAAGGATTGAAAAAAAAATTTTTCGCCCTGACTCAAACATATAATTTTTTTTTCTTTAAGAGACACCGGGTGGAAAAAATATCCCCTATGTCGGGGACCAGGGGAACACCCCCTCGTTCCGCCCCTGTGTTTAGATTCCTCTTTCTTTTTCCTTTATAAATTTAAGTTCATATTTAACTAATTAAGAGTGTGTTTGGCATGTATTATAAATGAGTCGTATTATAATAAATTTTGAATTTTAAATTTTTGAGGCACGTGGTGAATTTTACAATTGACACATCATAAACTCATCACATTAAATAACAACTTTTTAAAATTTAATCAATTAAATTAAGTCATGTGTCTTATATATTTAAATTTCAAAATATATTATAAATCAATCCAATTATAAACGATACCAAACACTGTCTAAAACTCTTAACTTTTTTGCCTGACCACTTATAGATTAATTAACCATCCAATAATAAGAAAAGTTTCTTCTCTTACATTCGTAAAAATAGACTATTATTATCTCTCTTATATATTACATATTTCATGCCATATATGACACACACCTTCCTTTTCTTCTCCAATTCTCATCTTTCCTCTCATTCTTATTTTACCGCTCAAGCAGTATAATAGTAGTGTATAGTATGGATAGTAAAAACAAAACTTGTCTCTTTTTCTATTTAAAATAACGAAGGGTAAACTGTTTGAGGATTGAATTTAATTTTATCAAAAGGTTAAGGACCTAAAGTGCAATTCTCCTACTAGTTATTACTGATTCAACCTATGATCCCCTACCAAATCATAAATCTCTCTCTCTCTAGTTGCTCTGCCTCTCCACTCACCCAAGAAGAAACGGGAAAAACCCCATTCTTTTGCCCTTCCGGATTCAATTTCTTCCCTGCAAACCTATGTGGTGAAGGTCGAATTCTCTTCCTGTTTATGGGATTATTCTGCTCCTTTTTTGTTATGTTTGCTTATATGTAAGATACCCTTTTTTTTGGGCATGTTTTCATGCTTTTTGGCGAGAAGACGACTTTTCATGCATCTTTTCCTTGTGTTTATGCATTCTGAAAGCAAATTTTGTGTGATAATTTGAAAAAGAGCTGAAAGTTGGATTACTTTATGAATTATACTTTGTTTTATAGTTTCTGTCCTTTTTTGTTTTGGGAGCTTTGGGAGCTTGATATATATATATATATATATATATGCATCTAATTGAGTAGTTTTTGCTTGTTAACACATTTGATCCTAGCCTCTGTCTGGTTGATTATATTCTACTCAAAGGTATTCTTGCCTCTTTTTTCATGGATTAACTCGTTTCCATCTTTTTCTTGGATTATAATGCTGTAATAGACATGAGGGGATTTGGTCGCAAATCTGAAATCATGTTCTCGTTGTCATAATTTGCAAACCCTGTGAGCAGGTGCAGGTTAGGACACCCCATGTTGACATGTTAAGATTTTCTCTCCAATTAATTATGGAACCATGCCCTTCCGATTCACTTCTTGATTTGATCTTGATCCTTTCAAGTAATCCTTTTTTTTTTTGGTCTGGTTAATCCTGAGTTGTTTACTAATCTTTTTTTGATTTGTTGATTGGTCTGTTAGTCTCCCTGCCCATCCCTTTAAATGGCCGCTGTTTATCACAGATTTTTCTTACTAAATATGTATGAATTGGATACCCGCCTGTCTTATCATATTTGCTCATGGATGTGCTTGACGGTGAGTAATATTTGACTTTTCCTTTTTGTCACTGATGACTGGTCTTGTGTATCTAGATGGATGTGCAAAATTCAGATCATGGGCATGCTATTGAGGTATCCACAGATAAGGGAACCACAGAGAGGGGTGTCGCTGGAAGCAAGGGATGTGGAGGGGTACCGTGTGGGTTTGCTGATGCCAAAACAAGTTCAAAAGATGCACAAGAGCGTTCAGCTTCCATGAGGAAACTTTTTATTGCAGTTGCATTATGCATCGTTTTCATGAGTGTGGAAGTTGTTGGGGGTATCAAAGCCAACAGTCTAGCAATTCTGACTGATGCAGCTCATTTGCTGTCAGACGTTGCAGCTTTTGCGATATCTTTGTTTTCTCTATGGGCGGCAGGATGGGAAGCTAATCCACGTCAATCTTATGGTTTTTTCAGAATAGAGATTTTGGGGGCATTAGTTTCAATTCAATTGATTTGGCTTCTTGCTGGGATCCTTGTCTATGAAGCCATTGTTCGACTTATAAATGATACAGGAGAAGTAAAGGGCTTTCTGATGTTTATGGTTTCTGCATTTGGACTCCTTGTTAATGTTATCATGGCTCTCTTGTTGGGACATGATCATGGTCATGGTCACAGCCACAGCCATGATCACGGCCACAGCCACAGCCACGATCACGACCACAACCATGATGTTGACGACCACGACCATGACCATGAACACACACACAATCATGGATTGAGTGTCACAAGACATGAGCACCGGCATACCCATGATGAAGAACCTTCTGAGCCTTTGCTACTGAGTGCTACTGAAGGCGAAAGTAAATCAGAAGGCAAACGGAAACAGAAGAAGCAACGGAATATAAATGTTCAGGGGGCTTATCTTCATGTGCTAGGAGATTCAATACAAAGTATAGGTGTAATGATTGGTGGAGCAATTATTTGGTATAGACCAGAATGGAAAATCCTTGATCTGATTTGCACCCTGATCTTCTCCGTGATTGTGCTTGGCACTACAATTAAAATGCTGCGCAACATTCTTGAGGTTCTCATGGAGAGTACTCCCAGAGAAATTGATGCAAGAAGGCTTGAGAAGGGTCTTTGTGAGATGGAAGAAGTTGTCGCAGTCCATGAATTGCATATATGGGCAATCACTGTGGGGAAAGTATTGTTAGCTTGTCATGTCAAAATCAAACCTGAGGCTGATGCAGACATGGTGCTAGACAAAGTCATTAACTATATTCAGACAGGATACAACATCAATCATGTTACAGTTCAGATAGAAAGAGAACAACACTGAGTGAGGCTGCTGTTGGTGATGTATCCATGTGAATTTGGGAGTTTGCTTGACTTTTAATGTTATCGAGTTTTAGCTCCCATTATCATTAGTTATGTCATATTGGTGATAGTCCTTTATGCACTTATGCTTTGGGTAACATATTGAACTTGTGCCTGCTCTTTAATTTAGTAAATCTCTATTCATTACTTCTCATTCTAAAATCACAGGCAACGGTGCCCGAGAAGCACACACCACCCCCTTTATTATTCTTTCATGTCTAAGAACCTTCTGAATGCGAATCATTAATTTCTTTACTGTGACTTGTTCGGTTGTTTTGGGTGTGGACTTTATAGAATTAATGCTGGAACTCTCGGTGCAACTTAGTCATCGCACAGAAGGTTGTAAAACAATGCAAGAATGATTAAGGATGGTTTTTTTAGCATGTTCTTTCTCATGAAAGGAAATAGCGTCTCTAGAGTTGCAATGTTCTCTTGAAGGTTTACTGATAGAATGGGCTCACAGATTGAGAGATGGTGTCACTGTCAATTCACGATTTGTTATTTGATCTAAATGTTAAATAATTGACGTTGAGGTTATCAACTTCCTATATGTTAATGTTATGTCATGATCTCTTGTTGTTTAATATATATGTTGTCTTTAGTTAATAAGTTTCGAATGTTATGTCATGATATCTTGTT
The DNA here is from genome assembly GCA_963692815.1 of Nyctanthes arbor-tristis. NCBI lineage: Eukaryota > Viridiplantae > Streptophyta > Magnoliopsida > Lamiales > Oleaceae > Nyctanthes > Nyctanthes arbor-tristis. Next base: position 23,150 of record CAVNYN010242723.1, on the reverse strand, counting down.
GTTTAATATGTTGTCTTTAGTTAATAATTTTCGATTCCACGTTGCTAACACCCATCGTTTATGTTTGCATTTATTCTTGTTTTGACTTTGAATGACATGTTAATGCGTGTTGGTCTTTTTCTGTTATTAAAAATAGCTGGTGACTAAGAGATTGTTTGATTCTCATTATTCTCCTCATTTATAATTTTATCTATTATTCATTTAATATTTGATTTAACAACTGCTCAATTATAACTACATATTTAATACTTTTTTATATTTTCAATACACATTTTACCTCTTTCCTCATTATAATTTACCCAAATTAGAAAAACACTGAGAATCAAACAAGCTCTAAAATAATCAAGTCAAAACATATGAAATATTACAATGCAGGACAAAATTGTTGATTGTTTATCATCTAGAACCAGAGTTCCAAAAAAACATAAAAAGGCCATGGAATGCGGTTAAGTGCCAAAGTCCAGCTTCAACTCAGCTAGGTGTAAACGGTGGATTATGAAAAGTAATTAGATTTCCTAATTTACCCTTATATTTACTAATTGCATACCCGTGTAGAATAATTAGTAAAAAATAAAAAAAAAAGCATAATAATTTGAAAAACTAAATAGCATAATTTTATTGCGGACTATTTACTCATATACATATGTTACTAATATACATAAATAGAATTAAGTTAAAACGCACAATATTTTCACTTAGCATAAAGCTAATTAAATTGTCATTCATAGAACAATATTATTAAACAATAAAAATGAGAATGAGGAATTTTTACAAAATTAATTTCATATCCAGTATGGAAACTAAGAAACCATGAAAAAGAGAGGATATAAAATTTATACAACTCCAAAATTACCTTACACTCGCATCCTTATTTAATAGGAGATGGAGGATATTCATTTCTTAGAATAAATTATTTTTCACATTCATTCTTCACCATATATTCTTAGAAAAATTATTTTTCGCATTTCCTCATCACTATTCACTAAATCTACTCTAAAAAATTTTAAATTACACAGTTTCATATTACAAAGTTTCAATTACAAAAGACTCAAGTGAACCAATATTATAACAAAGAATAAATTATATATGATTTACCATTTTACTTTATTATTATATCTTCAATCTCATGAGTAGGCACTTAATCGAAATAAGAAAAATTCTCAATAACCCAATACTTAAAATTTGTCTATCAACTGTCACAATATTGAAGAAATATTAAATCTTTGAGTAAAATGTAACTAATGGATAAGTATTATTTTTTTCTAAAGAGAATGAATAATTATTATTATTGTTAATATTATTATGAAATAAAAAAAAAATAAAGGAAGCATAAAAAACGTATGATAGTAGTTTTAGCGGAAAAACTTGTATATGATCATTATCCTACTTTAATATATATACAACATAAAATAAGATGAGATAAGATTTTTAAAACCTAATTTGCCCTCAGTCTTATCTTTTATTTATTATCAATTTATCGTTAAAAGCATCAGTTTCAAATCACTTTACAATTGTTCCATTATGTGCAAATATATTCCAATATATGATGAATCTTTTTCCAATAAATAAAATTAATGCTTTTATACTTCTCTACTTATTCACCTTCTTCTACCCACCATCTCAATTGATGATTTGTTTCTAATGAATTGAATAAGAGTCCAACTCTTAAGTCCGCTCTGGATCATATTCTTAACAATGTATGCTAATTCTTATCTCTTCCTCTCAATCCTCTATCATATTCATCTTATCTAATGAATTGCTTTCGATTTGGCTTTCTTTTTTCCTTTTTCCTTGATATGATCTAAATAAGGATGCAAAAGCAAAACTAATGCTAGGTTCGATAACTAAGAAAATCAAGATGCCTCTAAAAGCCTTATAGACATTTAACAAAAGGGTGAAACAAATTTCGATGAAAAAATATCACGGTGTTATCAAGACTTTAATTGGTTCCACATCTCATCTACAAAATTAAGAGTCGGTGCTAAAATTAACAATTTTAAACCAAACAAATTTTACTGTAGTGTCCATAAAAAGCAAGCATTTACTTTAGGCAATTTTCTACGGAAACAGATCGGCTCCAAGCCCGAGCTCCAATCAAATTATGCCAACTCCCCTGTTGGCTATATGTATTTTGAGGTCGGACTCTAAATTCAGAGCCTGATCTGTTTCAATAGCCAAATCGTTTACTTGAGTCCCATGAAATAAAGACACAAGAATAAAATGGACCCCGGTTTGAGTACTTTGCCCCGAGTTGGAGGAAGATACCAAGAAATGGCAACACATTCGCCATGGAAATTAGCAAGGGTGTGATTACGCGTAATTTGCTGTCCCTACGCCTACGTGCACTGGCGTTTCATTTTAGACTAATTCTATCTCTCTTACAAGTTTCCACATTCATTCATAAGTATTCCTATATATAGCTTTCCCTATTAACAAACAAGAGAATCTCAGTCTCTCTCTCTCTCTCTCTCTCTCTCTCTCTCTCTCTCTCTATTCATCCGACACCCCACCACCACCACCACCTCCTCCTCCTCCTCCTCCTCGTTGTGAGGTATGTCGGATCTTCATTGCACGTTTGATGGGATTTTCTTGATTTCATTCTTATTATGACAAAAAATGATGATAGCCTTTATGAAAGAACTCGATCTGAACTGCTAACTTTTTTCTTGCCAGAACCAAATTAAGGATGACTGAAGGAACCAGGCAGGCACCCAAATTGAATGAGAGGATCCTCTCTTCTCTCTCCAGAAGATCAGTTGCTGCTCATCCTTGGCATGATCTTGAGATTGGTAATACACTATCTTTTCGCACCCACATTGCTATGAGAAATGTAAGAAATTTCACTTTTTTTGACAACCCTGTAAATTTGGTTCTAATATCTTGTACCCAACCTTAATCTCTCTAGGACCTGAAGCACCTCATATGGTCAATGTTGTAAGACATCTTGATCTCACATTCTACCCTGTAAATGGCTCTCTCTGCTTATTATCAGATTTTATGTTGATGACTTTTTTGTACCCTTAATTTCATTCAGGTGATTGAGATCCCAAAGGGAAGTAAAGTGAAATATGAACTTGACAAGAAAACTGGTCTTATCAAGGTAACTAATAACTATTTAATCACCATTCTGAATTTCTGATCATATCAAAACATATGTGAAATAACTTCTGTAATTGCTGTTTTCTTCGGTAGGTCGATCGTGTTCTGTATTCTTCTGTGGTGTATCCTCACAATTACGGTTTCATTCCTCGAACACTTTGTGAGGATAATGACCCAATAGATGTACTAGTCCTTATGCAGGTATGCCACAGTTCCTTCATTCTACTTCTATACTAAATTCTTTGTATGGTCCAATCCAATGAGCTCTAAATGAATTTACAGGAACCAGTGGTTCCAGGATGTTTTCTTCGAGCCCGACCCATAGGACTGATGCCTATGATTGATCAGGTTCTAATACTAGAGTGCAAGTTTATTGATATAAGCTTCATTATTGTGTGAAACTAAACATTATATCAACTATTTAGGGGGAGAAAGATGATAAGATTATAGCAGTAGCTGCTGATGATCCAGAGTGCCGCCAGTATACGGATATCAGCCAGCTTCCCCCTCATCGTCTAGCTGAAATCCGCCGCTTCTTTGAAGATTGTATCCTTGACATTCATTTGATTCTGTATTTCTACTCAATCTAGCATTAGTCATGAGTTTACCTTGACAAACACCGTATTATAGACAAGAAGAACGAGAACAAAGAGGTTGCTGTGGATGAATTTCTGCCCTCGTCTACTGCTATTGAAGCCATCCAGTACTCCATGTAAGCTTATCTCAATATGATTATATATAGATCTCATCTGCATTTTATTTGTAAATAAGTTTCGTCTCTAAAGATAACAAGAATTTCGTTTGATATACCTGTGCAGGGACCTTTATGCTGAGTACATTATGCAAACCTTGAGGAAGTAAAGGGTTTGTCCTCATCTTTTTACATAATATGATGGTGATTCTTAAAGCATGACTTGCAGAAAATACATCAGAGAAATGTCTTTATAATTTTTTTTTTTTGAAACATTTATAAACTACATTCTGTAACATCCAACTTGTATTTCTTCTTTCTTTTCCCCTTTTCACTTGGAATAACATGTCATGGAAGGTTATTTCAAGACTGTTCAAATTTTGGCATTTGATCACTTAACTCTTTCAGCTTAGCGTTCTCTGTACTAATTCCAATTCAAATGGGAACCCCCCCCCCCAACTCACACACTCACACACAAAAAAAAAAATCACCATTTGGCAATTTACTACATGTGATGCTTCCTTCATTTTTCCCCCCTTCTAAACTTTCCCTTTTACATGAAAAGGAAAACTCCAAAAACAATTAACGTCGGCAATTTATGGAGGGACAAAAGTGGGATCCAGTAAAAGGAGGAAACGGTTTTGGAGGATTTCAAGTAAATAAAAAATAAAAAGGAAAAAAAAGCCTCGGGTTTGAGTTTCAGTAACAAGAAGTTTTTCTAGATGGTCAGTTTCATCAGATGTATGTACCATGCAGTAAGGCGACATAAAACCCAGAGCAAGAATGACAAGTTTAGATAATGTTTTTTACTTGTCCCCCTGGCTTCCACCATTAATGATTCGCTGAATAAATATAATCTCAGAAGCACATCCTTAAAAGAAAAGGCATAGAGAAAAATATTGGACAAACCAACTAATTAACAATGCAAAAGAGTTGCATTCTCTCTATTTGATAAAGTACGAGTTTTAATAAATCATTCAAATGTTACCCAGATAACTTTACCGCGCTGTAAAAATAGAAAGCAAGATCAAGGTAAAAAAGAATAAATACTGATGTCCAGCCTCCTGGCACTCGTCTCCAGGAAAACCATGAAATTCATAAATTCTGCAGCTCTCAGTGCTGTTGCTTGAAAAGGGCTCTACCAATGATCCCAGTGGCTTCAATATAGCGATCCACGCACCTCGAGATGCAACTACTCTCACTCCCACTGAGGCTACTGCCAGGTTTAGTTATACACTTCTCAAAGCACTTTCCTCGCACAGTCTATCAGAACATAGAAGAAGAACATAAGTGCATAATAAGAACCAATTATGATCTCCATCACCATCGTTATTAGATCCAGTATCAACTTCCCTAATGATTTTCCCCCGATTTTATATGGTCCATATTGGGGGAAAGAAGAACCAATTATGATCTCCAGCACCATCGTCATTAGATCCAGTATCAGCTTCCCTAATGATTTTTCCCACCATTTCATATAGTCCATATTGGGGGAAAGAAAAGGGGGGGGGGGCTTGCATATCTAAAGGGATCAAATACTTGCCAGAGCAATAGCGAACCAGAAAGTTGCATTATTATCATTGCTAGCAACTAGTAAGCAAACATTGGTATAACTAAGCAAATATAAACATTTCCTGTGGCTCTCAATCTTCATATGATAGTATTTATAATTTCTTAATATTGATAAAAATAATCAATAGTCTATAAAGGACCGATGGGGACAAGAGAATTTGATACGAATAATACGACGAAACACTAACATACTGTCATGTGATTTTCCAAACAAGAAAAATTGTGTTAGACACGTACGTTGATTAAATAACTTTAATTTATAGCTTTATATTAGATTTTAATTTTTATAGTTCTAATTCAAGTTTAATAATTTCTAAATTGTAGAGGTGTCGATAAAACTTACGAGTGTGTCAACATCTCCGGGGTTAAGAACAAAAAAGAAGACCAGCACATTAGGTAATGATAAAGGGAATTATAGAGAAACCATATTTTGGTCCAGCTAAACTCACTAGTGACTATGTTAAAAGGATCACATTCCCAGGAGTAGCCGTTGGCAACTTGAGAATGTTGAAAGTAGTAAAGGTGAAGTACAGAACCTCAAAATGCGGTATGTTGGTTTCTTACCTAATGAGACGCTGGCAAATGCTTTATTTATTAGCTGAATAGTGCTGAAGAAATGATTTATTAGCTGAGGCCAGAGCATTGGTTCCATAACTGATACCAATGAAAGGATTTCTTAGCTTTTGGTAAGATAGTTTCTTAGATATTTTCTATAATCACTAGGTTCACAGTCAAAATTGACCTTTTGATTATCTGAAAGCAATTGCTGTTCTCCTCTATAGACTATCCAATGAAAGAAGGAAAAAGAAGAAAGATAAAAAGAATTCTTTATCAAAATTACTGTTATTATATAGATATAGATTGTGATGGGGTTTGACATCTCAGGTTATTTGTTGGTACATCGCTGGGAAGTCATTCACGAATTAAATGTCTCACTAGGAGCCCAACCTCATCTTGGCTTTTCTCCCACCCAATTCATTCACGGATTCATGCATTTGTAAATAATGGAGATTCTAACAAAGTTTCCAACTATCTAGGACCTATTTCTCCTGTTTTCTCTCCACTGAAGAGCCACCATCAATGCTTAGAAGGCAAGTTTAAAGCAGCTTATGCTACCTTTCTTCAACTCAAACAAGCAACGGTTTTTTCAAAGGTACTTTCCATTCCATCTATTCATTTAAAGTGCTTTATTGTACTTTTCATTTATGTATATAGGCCTACTCCCACTCCCTCTTTTCCTAAGAATTATCCACTTTCCTTTAGCTCACTCAAGGGCCTTCTCAAATAGGGAACATCCTTCCATTTTCTTCAGATGACCGGCCTCCCTAGCTCTTTAATCAACTCTTCCTTTCTTTTCCATGCTATGCTCCCCCGGCAGCCACCAGGCTTTGCACCTACAGCCTTTTTCAGCAGAGCGTCTTTGCCAATAGTTCGATCCCTCCTAAATTGAACCTTAAGGAGATTTCATCCTTAAGAATTCAGATTCAACTGAGATTTCTTTGCCCAATATACGTAAGCAAAGTGGCCTTAGTAAGCCCTACTTTATAACCTCAAGCTTAAAGTCCCCTCAACTCTAGACCAATAAACTAATAAAGTTCTAAATTTCCTTAGCACATTCGTACACATTATAACGCAAAGAAAGTATTTTACATATGGGTCAGTCTTATATAACGAAGAAAAAAAATTTAGCATAGCTTCACTTTAAATCTCAAAAAGCCACAAGCACGAACTTTCTTATTAATACCAGCTATTTTTCCTTTTGAAAAAAAAAAAATACATCATGGTATATCTCAATTCAAATTTAGCTCAAAGAATCCCCATTAAAACATCGATTTTCTTTTTAATCCTGCAACGCCGGTGGCTATAATCTTTACCTGATTTGCTAATCTCGGTGGTAAAGAAACAGATCTTCTAAGTTCTAATATCGACACAGATTCAGAAATAGTGAAAAAGAAAAAATAAAAAAGCAAACAACAATACCTCGAGGAATTCCTCGGCATAAGCCTGGGCAAACTGAACTTTTAGCTGGTCCATCAAATCATCTTTTGAAAAATTAGAAGACGATCCGCTTGATGGTGACGAGAATGGGTCCATCTTCTTGTTTTCTTGTCACCCTCCGTTGTTCCGCTCTGACCTCTCTTTTTATTCTTCGAGCTTGAACCTGATAAAACCCTAAAAGCCCTTTTGTACTTTCAGTTTATCAGCCGACACCCCCATCTTTACCCCAGAGTTATTAATGCTTTATTTATTTATATTACGTCTCTAAACTTTTACTTTGTCTGCAATTAGATACATAACTTTCAGTGCACGTGCAAACAGATTATCAAACCTTGGCTAAATTAGAGAAGATGTCCCTAACCTTTGCTTGCCTTTTCAATTTTCATCCCTAACCTATAAATCTAGACCAACATATCCCCACCCTTTAGAAAGCAGGTGTCGTTAATCCAAATAGATAAATTTCATCACTTAACCATTAGGTTTCGTTTGGCAATTATTTTAATGGAATTCTATTATAATTAGAACTAAATTTCAAAATCATATAACGTGAAAGTCAGTCATCAAGAGTGACATTTAGCTTTAATTACTTTAAGATGTTTTTATGTTTATATATTATATTACCTCAATTTATCTGTCACGCATTTTTATAAGAACAAAGTGCCTTAAGGATACATTTTTGCTCATGCTCAAACATATTTTAACACACAATATAATGTACTATTTTTACAAAGTTCTTTAAGATATGGCACAATATCATTTTGTTATTTTGCTTGCAACCAAACATATATATATATATATACAATGGAAGAGCCATAGATGCTACATATAATTCACAAGCTTTTAATTCTCTAGAACATTAACATTTGAGCTTGCAGGGCATAGGTAGCTAAATGAGCTCATAAATCCGACTTTACATAATATTGCACGCATTGACATTATCGTCATTGAACATGTTACTAACTTTGTCATCTCCACGGTGACTCATCGGAAGAGTTCCATGCTTGTCACTAGCATTGTAGCCATGTCTCCAATAGTTGTAGCTTTCTTTGTATTCACTGGTCATGTCTCTGAAGTAGTCTCTAGTGGAAGTGAAATACAAAGGGGGGTTCGGATATGGCCAGAATTCAGCCCTCTTTCCTGCCCTTCTCACCGCCTTGAGAACCTTATTCCGGTCAACATATCCAATCACCGTTACCTTCTCCAACTCGAGGTCTACCTCTATTGAGTCTACACCTGACAATAAATTAACCGACCAAACCCGATAAATCATGAATAATAACTTTTAACACGTTAGGTGTTAGTAAATGCAGAATAGATATATACCTCTAAGTTTTAAAATGGCATCCTTGACAACTCTTTCGCAGCCAGTGCAACACATCCTAACTTTGAGTTCGACGGTCTGGGAATTAGCAAAACAAGTAGGGTTGAAATTAGTCAAAAGTTATCCTATTATATAATCCCCTTTCTTCTTATTCCATTCCATTGTCCCTTTTGTTCTTAAACACAAAAGCCCTTTTAAACTTGAGCATTAAGAAAAGCATGTCTAGTTGGGTTCGGCCAAGAGAATCATCTAATAATACTAATATTATATTCCCCAAGTAGTGGGATGTCATGATCTTTGTGTTCCTGATCATTTAAAAAATATCTATAAAGATAGGATTTTTAATGAGCCAGGTAATGAGAATAAGAATTATGAGTTGTAAAACTTCTTTAATATCCTACTACGGATCCGAATTTGCCAAAATCAAGTTTGATTGATGTGTGGATATTCGATGCTTATCATCTCAGCATAATTAATTGAATTATTACAAAATAGAATATGAATTTGGAGCTTATTCCTTTCACATGATTCATGCTAGGCCAAACAGTGTGCATATGCACAATATGGGGATATATCAATTTGGTATACTGGATTATAGTAGTGGATGAAAATTTAAGGACAAACTTGTATGAAATGTAGAAGGCATATCATATTATCAAAGCTCAATTAATTAGAAGGACAGTATTAATTTTTCAAAATTTAATTCAAAATAACATTGTTTATCTTATCAAGTCTAGCTAATTCTAACTTATATATAATTCTAAGAAAATGGATGAATATTTTCCCCCCACTCCACTAAATTGATTTTGTGCTTTGTTTTCTATCTGGTTTAATCCCGTGTACAAAACGTGCCCATATAGTAACTAATCCCGGTGATGATAAGACAAACATTGCAATAAAGAACCATAGAATTTCTCCATGAAATTCCATATTTACCCACTCTATATGTTATGTTCAATTGAAACACTTCCTTTCTATTTTCTTAATCAATGATCTCAAGGGTTTTTAATTTATGCAATGCTCAGTGAATTCAACTAATAAAATTCCCCAAGCTCATGATCTAATAGGATAACAACTTAACTTGAGAAGTAAGAAAGAAGGGTTTCGAAAGTTGAAGCTGCATAAGAAAGTTGGTGATTAACAACGTAGAGCAAAACCTGCAACGATAGGGGTCGACCCTTATTAGGCATGTTGTGGTAGTCGTGATTCACCCGTTTGCTGCTGATTGGATGGTGAAAGAAAGAGTACACGAATGCAGAAATGAAAGAGCCAAACAATGTTTTGAGGACTTTAACCATTGTGACTAAGTCTCGTCGATCAATATATAAAGAAGACAGTGAAGAAGATAAAGACGAAGACAAAGAACCAGACTAGATTATGAAGAAGAAAATATTCCTCAAAGGCATATCTCTTCCTTGAGTTAAAATCTTTGGCCAATTTATATTCCTTAAGTTGAGAAAGCTATTCCTCACTATTCCTTTTCTTTTTCTTTTGAAGTCTTTGTTAAACAATTAATATCACCCTCGCACAATTCCCAAGTGACATATTTCTTTACATGTCGTGAAACCATCAAATATTCTTGTCCATTCGTGCTGTTTCTTACTTAGAAAAATAACCCTTTAGGAGAGGAATAGCATCTTAATCGACTCCCACATAAGGGTCCCTATCTTACAAGGTAGCCCATATATATATATATATATATATATATATATGTATGTATGTATGTAGTTCTAAATATTTTCAGCTTGAATATTGGAACATGCAATACTCATTCGTTTGATATATAGTGTTTATAAATAGTCGTTCGATTCGAATTACTGTCATGTTAGCGTTTACCATTGTTAGACCTGGATGCTAATATACCTAGCCTATATTAATTATAAGTTAAGTAGTAAATTATCAATAGCGCAAAATAAATCCCAATGGCTGCTGACAGTGAAAAAGAACAGAATAAGAGAGGTGATGGGTCACAGGAGAAGGATGAGCTGAAGGAATTATTAAGAAAAGATGAGTATTAGCGCAAAGGAACCAAATATTCTTAAAAATCTCCTTTTTGCCTCAGTGTCTTTCATCATTAAACAAGCACCATCTATCTACAAAAGACATATTCCTGGCCGCACTTTGGTACCTCTCTAATTTAATCTTTCTATCTAATGTATGCATTTTAACAGTTTCCCAGAGAGGTTAAAGAACCTTCTTTAGAAGCATGCAGGGAAATGTGAAGAAAGTATTAACAAATTTAGAAGTCAAAACAAAATCTGATTCCATTCCGTGAGGTGTGAGATGTAGGGACGAAGCATTTGTAAAGATGATCGATTAGATGCCATATTCTTGTTTCTTGATCAAATGCTTACTTGCTAAGGCAAGCTACATCGGGGGGAGCACATGGAAAAGTGAAAATTAACGTTATTGGATAATGATTATTAAATGATAATACAGTGTTGTGGAAATTTCGCGTAGAATTGGATTCTAATAGTGCGTTGTATTAAGCAGACAGTACAAAGACGTGTGTTGTTTTGAAATGAAGTTCTCTAAGAATCTTTCTCAACCAACTAGCTACATACAAATTGCTAAGAATTGGAATTCTTGATATCTACAACTACAGCGGCTACAAATAAAATTAAAGCCATATTTCTAGCCCTGAAAATTAACAACAGATCACCTTTCCAACAACCAAAAGATGGTTTCGATCAACAGATATCATAAAAACTTGAAGCACTCTTTTAATCATGCAAGTCTTCCAAACCTTGTTTCTGGCAGGTTATCAACGAAGAAAATCATGTTTGCCTTATTATTATTCTTGAAAAGAACGTGCAATGTGTTTTCATATTATTATATTATTATTGAAACGAAAATGCTTTTCATATTATCCTTATTATTGGTTGATAAGAAAGATTGAGTGAAAATTTTTTAAATGAAAAATGTGTCATTCATCTTTCTTAAAATTGCAATAATGTCCATTTTCTACGCCATATTATAATTTCAGAGGGTGAAGTTGGGTAGTGAGTCTGCAATAATGATTACGTGATGATCAGGTATATGTTTGCAATTAAACAAATAACAATTAATACATCAAAGCCACATTTTGATCACAAAAAGGGGATACTATATAGTCTCCATTTTCTTTCTTCTAGAGGTCTATAATAATTAATCATCTCTAGACTCATTAATGTCGGCTAGTGTAGTGCCAAAAGAATTGCAATTCATGCTTTTTTTTTAATTTTCCAGCAAAAGAATTGCAATTGTTGATCTAAAAAGCTTTGGTACTGTATCCCACTTGTACTAATATCCGAGAAATAATATTATATATATATATGTATATGTTTATTCATAATTTTATTAATTAGTATTACCTTAAAATTAAAATATCAATTATTTGTTTTTTAATTTAATTATCATATCAGTTCAATTAATATACAATGGATTTTATTTGCACCACTTCTTCATCCTGTGGCGCCGTTCATATTATTGTAGTCACAGTTGAACCCTAGCTGTATATATAGGTGTAGATATTCTATGGAGTCTATTATGGTGTTCAGTGGACTATGTGGCAGCTCTCATCTTATGATGTGTCTAATGAGAGTCTGTCATATAATTCAAGATGGTGTCCAATGGACTCTATAAAAGATCTATATATAGGTGCGGCACTAAGGAAAACACCAATACATAGGTTCTTGGACTCAAAATGTTTGCAATAAATTATATAAATGCCAGAATCTTTCACTTTCTATAGTGTGATATTCAATCAATATGTGATGTGTTTAATAAGAGCTTGCCACATAACTTATTGGATATCATAAGATGGTGTACTCCAATGGACTCTATAGAAGAACTATATATAGGTGCAGCACTCAAGAAAACACCAATATATAGGTTCGCAGACTCAAAAATGTTTGCAATAAATTATCGAAATGCTAGAATTTCTTTCACTTTTTATAGTGTGATATGTGATCAATAATATATTATATAAATCTAAAGTGTATGTCACGAGTAAATTACATATATAAAACGTTAATTATATTGCAAAAGATTAGAATTTAGAAACATAGCTTAGTCAGGAATATTGAATTAGAAAACTAACCTTTCTTCTCGAAATTGTTTTATTTTTCAATTTATAATATCATTAACATGCACAAATTTCCTAAGGAGAGTATTACTCTCACCTTAAGGAAAGTACACCTTCTGTGTGGCTGTATGTGATTGGAGGTTGAGCAACCCTTAATCTCCCAAGTCCCAATCAGATGTAGCCACACAAGGGTGTACTCTCCTGAAGGAAAAAGTAATACTCTCTATAGCAGGACTGTTACAATGACATGTCACTGTTACTGTCACTGTCACTGTCACTGTCACTGTCACTATCTCAAGGACACTTACACTTAATTCCAAGACGTGTTCATTATTGCTACGCAAATGTCCCAAGTTATCATCTGCCGTGATCTTGTTTTTAGCATGTCTTTAAAATGTTCGGGTGCCAAAATTTGATAACGTAGCTGGACCTCAAATCTAACTATGTATTATTGACCTGCATGATTAAGGATATCTCGTAGACTGTACGTAGTAGTACTGATAATATATCCTTTAACAGAAGTAATTAAGATTTGATATTTGCATTTCTGGAGCTGAACCTGCAAAATTCTTTGAATTGATGAGTTATTTAAAATTCATATATTAGAGTTAATGTTTTGAAGTCAAGGTTATTATTATTACTAGATTTTTCTCCCGTGCGTTGCTCAAGCATAACAACAGCAATTAAAAAAATTTAGGGCAAAAAAGAAAGATGACATCCTGATCATTTTCCCACTGTAATACTAAGCTTGGAATTTTTTTTGGCTATTGAACGAAGAAAGTTTTATATTTCTAATTATTTATAATTAAAAACTAAATATTAAAATAACTATACATTTAAAAAAAAAAGAAAATATAGAATCAGAACTTAGTTATCCGTTAAATTTTCATAAAATACAATATAAGTATGATTAATTAATTTCCACAAAAACAATAATGGCAACATACAATTAATGTAACTATATATACTTACTTCCCCTACTCCAAAAAAAAAAAAAACACAATCAAATCATATTCTGTCAAATTTGGCTTCTCATAAATTTAAAATATGTAAAGTACGTTAATTTGAGAATTTTTTTAAAAAGAATTAATTCAAAAATTGTTGATGCATGCTTTAAAAAAATTCAAATGTTTATTAATATTTCTAGCAAAAGAAGTGTGTGTGTGTGTGTGTGTGTGTGTGTGTGTCTGTGTGAACAATTCATAATTTTAATTCATATGTAATAAAATAATTAATTGTGGGTAGAGGGATGGTAATAAAATAAAATAAAGTGAAAAGTCAAAAAAAAAAAAGAAAGAAAAAGAATTTCTGCACGACACAAGTAGTAGAGCGGTAATCTGAACAAAAAAAAAATTTATAGGAAAATTATTATATTTTGTTAGATTATTTAACTATATATAATTAAAAATTTTTAAAATTAATATGTCAAAATATAAAAACAAAATATCAAATTAGGTGCAAACTAAAAATTATACGGTTACATTAATTACACATATAAATCCGTCTATATATAATCTATGCTCATATATATATATATACACACACATATATATAATATAATATTCTAATATGAGTAGAAAGAAAGATTGAAATGAAATTTTTGAAATTAGAAATTAACGATAAACAACATTTGAAATTAAAAGTTAACGATAAACAACATTAGAACCATAAAACATCAAAGTTGATGGAAACAAAAGTTTAAATAGGTAAATATCAGTCAAGTCCATAACTATTAAAAATAGTAAAATGATTATTCTTATATAAAAGGAAAATATCAAATTATGTGCCTACTAAAATTTAAATGATCAGCTGGAGCACATACACATCAAGTGCCGATGTGGGATCCGAACCAAGTACCACAAAATTGCCATGGTTTTGTAATATGGTGTGTTGGCTGCGGTTGCGTTGTGTGTGTTGAGTTTGTCCAAAAAAAATTAAATGATCAGACCAAATATATAAATAAAGCAATGTTGGGAGCCTTCCATGAAACAATTAGAGTTTAGATTTTAGTGGATTTTAATTGAATAGATTTGAGCAATTAGATTACTTAAAATAAATGGTTAAGATCATTTGTCAAGAACATTTGGTTCATAGTAAGTAATATGCGAGGGCGCGCACACACACACATATGTATACAATATAAACTATAATAATGCTAAGACTTATATGGTCTGATGATATTCAAGTTGATTTCCTATACCCTCCACCAGGGTTTGATTATGTTCCTTTACAATCTCCTAAAATATCAAAAAGAAATATAAACTATAATGATAAAATATGTGAATGGAGCTGGTACAAAAAAAGAGGATAAAATTTTGATTTTAAAAAAATCCATGATTTTACAATAGGACCTTAATCGGTCAAATTTGGCGATTATTAGAAAAAAATTAAATCATTAGTACATGTAAATTTCTTAGTCTTTAAAGAGAGTTTGAAATAATTTTTTAAAAATTTTATTATAATATTATCATCAAGTACACACCATACACTACATTTTTGAAGCATTTGTCATGCATGACGACAAATAAATTCCAATTCTGAAGCATTTGCCATGATTGCGTTTCTTAAGTTTATAGCATTAAAACTCTCATCAGTCATCACTGATGGTTGGGAAAAATGGTTAGGACACAATCTTATGGTGTTCAATGAATTATGTATTAGGCTCTCATTAGACACATGATGTAATTAAATAGACTCCATAGAAGAACTATATATAGGTGCGGCACTAAGGAAAACACAAATGCATAGGTTCATGGACTCAAAATGTTTGCAATAAATTATTGAAATACCAGAATTTATTTCACTTTCTATAGTGTGATATGCGATCAATATGTGATGTGTCCAATGAGAGCTTGCCACATAATCTATTAAACATCATAAGATGATGTCCAATAGACTCCATAGAAGAACTATATAGGTGCGGCACTAAGGAAAACACCAATATATAGGTTTGTGGAAATGTTTGCAATAAATTATCGAAATGTCAGAATTTCTTTCGCTTTCTATAGTGTGATATGCGATCAATAATATATTATTTAAGGGATTGTTTGATCCCCTTTAACATATTTTTTTATAATTTCACCTACTACTGATTTGACAACTATTTATTGATAATCACAAATTTCAAATTTTCAGTAAATCTACACCATTTATTTTACTTCTTTATAATTTCCTCTTTATAAGTCAGTTACATAAAGATGCAGTTACATAAAGATGATCAAACAACCACTAAATCTAAAGTGTATGTCACAAGTAAATTACCTATATAAAACGTTAATTATATTGTAAAAGATTAGAATTTAGAAACATACCCTTGTCACGAATATTGAATTAGAAAACTAACCTTTCTTCTTGAAATTGTTATATTTTTCAATTTATAATATCATTAACATGCAATCAAATAATCAGAAAGAATGATTTTCTTGGCCATTAATCAGAAATAATCATCGACACCATATTCAGACCAATTAAAGTGGGAACTAGCTTAGTTACAATGACATGTCACTGTCACTGTCACTGTCTCAAGGACACTTCCACTTAATCCAAAGACATGTTCATTAATGCTACGCAAAAGTCCCTATATATCATGTGCCATGATCTTGTTTTAGCATGTTTTTAAAATGTCTTTAACCCTCTAAAGATACTTTAAATGACATCTATAAATTAATAAAATGAGAGGTGATGTGGTACAGTTTGACGGCTTTTCCCCCCCAAAATGCTTTAAGTGGGGGCTTTTTGGTCATTTTGATTGGTTTGTGGTAACCAATGCGGTAACTTTGATCTTTATCCCTTCTAATTTTTGGTTTTTAATTTTTGAATTATCTCATCTTCATAATTCTATCTTATCTTTATAATTCTATGTTTAAGTTATCTTATCTTTATATTTTTAAATCTTCCTTTCATTTCAATGTGAAAACAACAATCAAGAGCTTCAAATGTTTGAGAATTTACTATGATATCATCATATCACATGGGTCTTGATGCACACAAATAAAGTTAATATAATTGATGTTTTTAATGAATTGAATACTTATATCATACAATAAAAATTAAAATAAAATATAACTATACTTGAAAAAAAAATAACTATTAATAATTAAGAATTTAAAAAAATAAAATTAAAAAGAAAATAACTACCTCTCTATATAGTCTTCTCCTTATACGATATCAAGTTTTTAATTTTTTTTAGCACATGCGAGAATCTAATTTCTCAAATCTTTATAATAAGTTAAATTATTTTAAATTATTCTTCCCGTGCATCACACGGGTGAAAAACTAGATTGGGTTAATTGCTTTCAATTTACTGTACATTATATTTATTGTAAGATGATGCCAATAGAAACGAAAATTTATTTTTACTTATTATTTATCATAATTTATTAAAATTAAATATTGATATTTACGTAGTTACTTTGATAAGATATCTAACCGTGCAACGCACGGGTGAAAATCTAGTTGTTCGGAATTTGCAATGTGTTTGGTAACTTGGTTTATAAACTATTTTGTTTATAAACGCCACGTGACATCATTTCATTGGTTTTACTTTTTTTTAAAAAATCAAAAAGTAAAAGTCAAGTCGCAGTTTGTGACTTTTCACATAAAACAATCAATAAAATGATGCCACGTAATTATTTATAAACCAATTTATAAACAACCATTTTGCCAAACACATTTTTGATAACCTAGCTAGAACTCAATTCTAACTTTGTATTATTGACCTGCATGATTAAGGATACCTTGTAGACCGTAGTAGTACTGATAATATATCCTTTAACAGAAGTAATTAAGATCTGATATTTGCATTTCTGGACCTGAACCTGCAAAAATCTCCGAATTAATGAGCTCTCTAAAATTCATATATTAGAGTTAATGTTTTGAAGTCAAGGTTGTTATTATTGTTGTTGTTGTTATTATTTAATACAATTGGTGGAACTTTGTGGAGAGGCGCTAGTATGGATTGGAGTTCACATGGTATTAAATTTTTACTAGTTTCTCGTACATATGTGGTACTTAGTTAATTAGAGAGTGAAAATAAGAAACCAAGAAGGGAAGGATATATATAATGGAAAAGAAATATTAAATGATGGTATGGTGTAGTTGTGGGGATTTTGGTGTATTAATTTGGTTACAAATTGTTGCTAAGAATTGCAATAAGCTTTGATACAAGTTGTTGCTGATGCAATCAGAGGATAGTTAATTCATCCATTACAACTCTAATTTAAAGACTCCACTAATTCATCGCCCTAAACTGTTTACAAGAAGTAAGTAAGAAAACTAACCCACTAATAATGCAAAGAAACTGACACACACGAAACCACAAGGCAAAACCAAAGGAATTAATTGGAATAATTGCCAAACCACCCACTTCTGCATGCACATATCATATTATACGCTGGAGAAATGAGTAAAGAATAACAGTGGTGCAGTGCAAAGATCACAAAAAGACCAATATGCATTGTTTACGGTACATCACCGGTAGTTAAGCAGAAGATCAAGGCTTTTAAGTTGGACGAAGAGACGAAAATGGGAGAATAATATTCCAGAGGCGGCGAAAACGAACCCTCTGAAAAGTCTCATTGTTTAACAGGTGCTCCAAAACTTCAGCCAGCAGCATTGTGTAGTCCTCCAAAGTCTCCACCATTGACACCACCGGCATCATGATTTTCTTGGCTAGCTCTCCTCCTTCTTATACCAAATGGCTATGGATATGTTAGCTATCTTAAGTCTTAACCCTTAGATCATGTACTCCCAACTCTCCGCACTAATTAAAAAGGGTACATGGATCTGTCACTCTCGCTCCTTCGACTTAATTCAACGACGCGTCCATCATCGATACGCAACATGGTCCCATTATCACGTGCCGTGGTCGAGTTTTAACATGTTTCTCACTCTCTAAAGATATTTTACAAAGTGTTTGGCAACTACTACGGATTATAATCTGGATTATAATCTATAACATGTCATCATTTTATTGGTTATTTTTGTAAAAAGTAAACAATTGCGGCTTGACTTTTATTTTTAACTTTTTGAAAAAAGTAAAACTATTAAAATGATACCGCGTGCATATTATAATCCGTGGTAGTTGCCAAACACTTTGTTAATGAATAATGACATCAGTTCAGGCCAAAATTTGATAACCTAGCAATAATTGATCCAATAATGACAATGTTCAGGCTGAAATTTGATAATCTGGCAATAATTGGTCCAAACAGATAATCGAGGTTATCTATATATTATTAGCATATTAATTAAGAGAATTAAGTCAAGGTACCTTTTGTCCACGATTTTCCCATCTTTTTTATTTTTTTTCTTTATTTGGTAAATTGTTCATTTTTTTTTTTACACAAAAACTCTTGTGAAGTAACTTAGAGAAGACTTGAACACATGACTATTGAGTTTAGTAAGAAAGTCTTAACCACTCTGTCCATATTTTTTTTATTAAACTTTTTCACTAATAAATTAAAATATCAAATTTGAAAGGCCAATTCCAATACAAATTAACCATAATCCCTCTTAATTCGTTCATTAACCATCTCCCACGTGTCTATGTTGGTGAGTTTAAATGTTAAATGAATGTTCTTTTTATGCATTTTACATTTGGTTTGAATTTTTGAAAAATCATCAATAGGTAGAATTTTGGATGGAAAAATTATCAAGAGCAATTATAGAGGGACATGAAAAGTGGACATTATTAAGTAACATTCTCATGTGGCACACATTCATTGGGTGATGATTACGTGGCTACTTTTTCATCATCAATACAAGTGTGCCACGTAAGAATATCACCTAATAATGTCTCATTTTCATGTTCCCTTAGAATTTTTCAATTATTAAAGATAAACATGCCAATAAATGTAAATTCTAATGTGAACATAACCCACTTTGTTGAAAAAAGAGATAGTATAGTTATTCACTTTGTTGAAAAAAGAGATAGTATAGTTATCTAATAATTAATGGACTGGATACTTTGCTCTTTAATGCTAGAGAAAAATGAAACAAATATCTTTGTCATGAGTCATTACACTATCATGAAAATCAATTTTTCTCATAGGCAACTTCTATTTTTATTATCTGCTCTCTCAAAGATACTCCAATTGAGGAACCAAGTAGCCACCTCCAATCTGATGCAACAGGACATCAATGTTGTCTTCATCTTTCATCCCATCTTTGGCGATCAGATGAGTTTAACGGGGTTAGATTTGTCATTTTGCATACCCACATATTTAGCGCGTAAGAATTTTCAAGGAACAGAGAGATAGGAGGGCAGGGGGAGAAAGAAAGACAAGTTCAATAAGGCCAAGGCTCATAGAAATAACCCATCACAAGAGTTATAAAGACAAAATGTTATCAAAATCTATCAGATGAAAACACTGAATTCTAATATTTATGAAGGGAATTTACCTCATGTATGTCAGCAATTTTCCTTCCATTTTGCAAGAACACCATAGCTTCATAATCTAAATTCTTCTTGTCACAATATTACATCAAGACTGCTTTTAGTTTTCTATCGTGTTCAATTTGTCCAAACTACTTATCCATCCTCCTAAGTCCTACCTACCATATCTAAAACAAAATGAAGTCAAGAAAAAGTATTAGGGACAATAAACGATATTTTTACAAAAGAATATAAAAAAAATTATATAAACTCTATTTTTACAGTATTAATTAAAGACACTCGCAAAAGCTGGGAAAATTATAAAAGGACATCTGCAATTGATAATTTAAAGGATTTTCCACCAGGAACGTCAACAATGATAAATAACCTGGCAAAAGGAAGTGAGGTATGAGGTGGAATGGAAGGTCGATTGATCAATGACAAAAATGATTCCATTCGGCCTTTTTATATAGCCAAATAAATTACTACAAGAAAAAACTCTAACACCGATAACAAAATTTCGATGGATGTCGATCTGTCGGTAATTACCGATAGTGGATACAAATTCGTCGGCAATTTCCGATGGGATTCTGTTCCTGTCAGAAATTGCCGACGGCAAGGGTTGCCTTCAAGAAATACCGACGACTACGTCAGGCCGTCAGTAAATACTAAGGGCAATCCTTTTCTGTCGGTACAAACCGACGGAACACCTCTACCTTCGGTAGTTCACGACAACCACACTAATCGTTAGTATTTTTCGACGGGGACAAACAGCTATCAATAATTACCGACGGCAACCAATGTCCGTCACTAAGTACCAATAGTACCCTACAATCATCAGTATGTACCAATGGTATCACTTGACGTTCAAAAATTACTAACAGATTTTACATGCTGTTCGCTATTTCTGACCAGTTTTCTATGCCATCGGCAATCTCCGACCAGTTTTTAGGCCGTCGGAAATATTCAACATTTTTTTAATAATTTCTTAAGAATTAATAAATGATGTGGTGAAATACGCGTATGTTTTAATTTACGAAATTTAACAATCTGTAATTTGTTCTTCAAAATTTTTTATACAATTTTGCTTGTTAAAATTACTCTATGAATGTGATTTATATAAATTTTACATTGGTATATAAAATTACATACATCAAAATTATTCATCAAAGCATGTTATCCAAATTTTTCTACTCTTAATAATTAAGTAGTGAAATAAGTCTTTAATGATACAAAAAATTTTACTTACTCAAATAAAAACATATATAAAATAAAAACTTTAGTGATCCATGCAAATACTTGGTTCTTCATTATTTGTTAAATTATACTCTCTTCATTGCATTACACGGAAGATCCATTTCAGATTATATAAAGTCCAACTCATAATAATTTTTGAAGAAATTCACAATGAGAAATTATAAGGAAGTGTTTGCCTATTAAATTAGTTTTTTATTTTTGAAGAAATTTGGCTATTATATTGCTGTTGAACTAATGATTTTTTTTAAGGGGTGTTTGATCTTCTTTATCATTTCTCTTTATAATCTCACCTATCACTGATTTGATCACCGATTTGACTATTTTTCATCTATAACCACAAATTTTAAACTTATATTAAATCTACACCACTCATTTCACCTCTTTATAATTTCTCTTTATAATTCAATTCAGATAAATAGTTTCAAACAACCCCTTAATATTTGCCTATTAAATTAATTTTTCACTTAATAGTTTTTTTCCAAAAATATATTTGTTTGAAAAACAAAATAAAAAATATTTGATATAAGTCACTTTTTTTTGTAAGTCACATATATAAAATTTTAACCATCTTAACCACTTTTGCACAAATTTTGAATTATGATAAAACGAGAATTTTGTCAAACTTACAATTTGTAAATGACCATAAATTTTAAAATGAAAACATAGAAATTAATGTAAAGAGTGTATAAATTTTTAATACACAATATATTATTTATTTTTTATATTGCAGAAGCTATAGAAATAAATGTTAAATATATTATAGGTACATAAAAGAGACAAGAATGAGCTACAATCCAACAGTTAGGATCTTGACACCCAACCACTAGGTGAGGGGTTTGAACTCCCTTTTTTGCAAAAATGTTGAGGAAATTGAGTTTCATTATATAAGCGGGTCGAGTCACATGCGAGGTGACACGCCCCACTCTCAGTACCTCTAACTTACTAGAAGTGTGACGTGCGCCGACGATAAACTCCCATTAAAAACTAGAATTTACCGTCAAGCTAATGTACATTTTAATTATACTAGAAAAATTTTGACAGCATCTCTCTTATTTTATTAACCAACCCAAAATGTATACTCCCCAACACCAACACCAATCATCTACACATTATCACGTCACAACCTACTAATCTTCCCATTATAAGTAACACCACCTCATAATTGGATAAATATACTAAACTGAGTATGATTCACATGAGAAAACTCAATATATATTAATAAGTTTAATCTTATCAAAGCCTATCATTCATGATATCCACAAACCAATAACAATTTCTACATGGTGGCTTGAAATCTTGAAATAGCAGGCTCGACTATAATGTGTTGCCCAAACTCCAATTACTACCTGAGAAGAAAATCATTTAGGAAACATATGAGCTACTAGCCCAGTGAGGGGAATTTTATAAATAAACGTGCTTTGAAAGGTCGAAAATACGTCTTTTATAAAATCCGTAAGATGGACAAACCACTTATTGGTTTTCACCATTTGAAACATCATTCCAGCATAATATCAACATTGATAAAATCATTGCCTACTAGAAAACATCATAAACATCATAAAATTCATTAGAGAACATTGTGAACATCATTCATTTAATAATCGTCATAAAATCCACTTGAAAACATCATAAAAGTCATTTCATTTCAAGATCATCACAAACTTTCCCCAAAAAAGTATCCAACATATCACATGATCATAATATTAAGTTATACGCGCGTAGATGGTCAGCTTGGGCCATAGGTACCTTATGACCCCTTCGCCCTAGGCGG
>CAVNYN010242719.1:0-11232 GCA_963692815.1 Nyctanthes arbor-tristis | reverse complement strand
CATTGTGGAAAAGGAAAAGAGGGATCACACATATAGGAAATTCATTGCATAAACTTTGAAAAATCTTCAGCAGAACTCAAAAGTTGTTGATTCTAACCCGCTCTTCAAAAATGCAAGCATAGGCCCCTATGTTTATTTTCCTTTTATCCAAAATGAGAAAGTTGCAGATACACCCTTTTCAATAATTGAATTATGTGGATCTCTGACCATAATCCTCTTTTCTCAATTGCATTTGATTCAGATTTTGAGTCTCGAGATCTTTGGCTGGCAAAAGGCTTCCTGCGAACTTTGTTTCCTCAAGAAGAAAAGCCCTCTGATTTGCCTTTGCACAAGTTTCTAATCCTCTCTTTGTGTATGCAGTTCCCTCCTTATATTGACCCTCAACAAAGCAGTTACATTCAGCTTTCAACTTTCTACCCTTCTCGCCAACTGATCATGGCTATCTAACCCAAGCACCAGTTTTCCCACTTTCCCACAAGCTTCCCCTATGGGTCTCTGTTCATCTCCTAAACAGGGGCGCTGTTCTAAAGCCCAATGAGGCACCCAAAGTCTCTATCTTCCTCACAGATCGGACCACATTTATCTTTGACGTCGACTCCCGAGAGGTTGACTAGCTGACTGCGAAGTAAAGGTGGAGGAAAAACTTTTCAAAGTCTTTCTTAAAAAGAATCCTCAATGGATTAACACTGCCGGACCTCAGTATCAGTCCGACGCCCATCTCAAAGCAGCTGTGGATATAATCCTCGACCCTTATCCATATGACCAAGAACTCTACCCTAAGCCATTTTCATTCTGGGATCTGAAGGAGTGCCTAATCTCGGCCGAAATTTTTGAAAGAGCATCACATATGCATTCCAGACCATGTGCTTCTTGATGCTCTGGAAGATTACAACATCTTCTCCAAATTCTATCCCTACATTCCAAAGCGTCAATTGGGTAGAAGAATTATAACGGAGAATGTGAAGAAAATTAATCCAGCATTTCTGATTGCATTTGCTATTAAGTGCTCTTCCGATCTCGGGTGTGAAACCTTGAAGCTTGAGGATGTTGAGTTCATCCCCTAATTCATCACCCGAAGATGGACCCTCTGCAGCTGGCCGTTATATGCTTCCTCTGTTTCGGTGTCTCTGTCTCTGTCTGTATCGTATGCGTCTGTATCGTCTTCAGTCTTCACGTTCTCGTTTCTCTTCCTGGCCCTTTTTCTCCCTAGTCCTTGTTGGTTTTGGGCTTCATCACGCTGAAGCCACTTACAGGGCTTCAGCCATGTGAAGGCCTTTGGACCAGTGTGTGTCTGTGGCCCCAATAACCTTTTGTCGGCCAGTCCGTGGGCCTTATGGGTGTACTTTCCATTATTATTAATGAAAATCTATGTTTGTTTAAAAAAAAAAAAAAAAAAAACTTAAGGTTGAAGATCAAACTGTCAATAAAATGGAGACGAACTTATACAAGTTTGACACACTGGGGGCGTTTGTCGCAAATATACTAATTAGTTAATTACTTCCCCAGCAAATCCCAACCCAATAAAACGTATCGACTATCTCAAGCCCGCGTGTAAATTGAGAAATTATATTTATACATATAATTAGTAAAATTTGTTATGCTGCCGATATATTTACTTAAATGTCTATTACTTTATCTTTTTTGAAATGAAAACTTCTGAAAGTTTGTATAAATTTAGAGATGTGTACTACTACAAATTCTGTGCATCTTGTATATACAAATCACATTCTTCATGTAATTAGTGATTATGATGTCAAAAATTGTGCTACAGTTCGTTTTGTTTGAAAAAAACGAATAAAAACAAAAAACATTTCTTCAACAGCAAAGTACTAGTGGCAATGAAATGGAAAACTTTTTTTGGCAACATCATGAAAGCACAAGATCGGAAGAAAAGAAAGGATGACACTTTATTAATACTTCAAAGTTCAAGCTTCAAGCTATAATGTAAAGATAAATAGACAGTGGAGACAATGAAATTCAATTGCTGATCAATACCCGTCTTCTAGCCATTGTACGGATGTGGTTAGCTTGAGATAGATTCCAATAGATGTCACAGCATTGTTATCAGCAGTACCGTGAAATCCCCCAAATTGATTTTCTTCTCCAAATTGATTATAGCTAAACTTTTGACTGCCAGATTCATTATAAGGAGTCCCATAAGGCCCATACTGTCTTCCCAAATTGGTTAGAAATGTAATTGAATTTAACATATTGCCCATCCTCGATGTTGTACACGTAATCTGAGTTATATACTCATATGGATAATCCAGCTTCACCTGCGATCATATATTGTTAAATAGCCCAAGAGTATTGTGTATTGAACATGAACACAAGACGTGAAAACTCACAACAGTAAAGTTGGGTCCCCATGATCGACCGTGCCCTCTTGATACAACGAAATCGCCATCCGGATTAATATGTTGAAATCGAATATAACGAATGAGATGATCGTGATATATAAAAATCTGTACAACTTCTTGACCTACGTAATCCCATTTATCCCCCGTATCTTTCCCTTGTGCTTTAACCTTCAAGATGTTTTCCATCTTATTGAGGTATAATAACCGATGAATGAGAATCTTTAATTTTCTTTTGTGATGTGACTGAAACGGGAGAAGCATGCATATATTTGTAGGCTACGAAAACGGTTAGGTTCCGCAAGAATTTATCCATTTCCACCCCGGGCTGAAAAGAATACCCGCCAAGTTGGCGAGGTAAGGGAATGCTTCCCCACCCATTAAAGGAAATTAACTCAACAAAGGGAGGGAGATGCTTTGGGGGAAGGCACGCACTTTCGGACATCTAGATTCTCGATTAAAATCGATTTGTTTCAAACTAATTAGAGACGATAGAATTTGGAAAATCAATATGCAGTGCTGGTGGCTCAATTTAGTCGAGTTTATCACCACAAAACTGTCTTTCGACCCTTAAAAACTAGAAATTCGGTTGATTTGTTTGATCAATTGAGTCTCATTTATTTGATTTGTTCTTGTTTGAGGCTGCTTCTACGTCAACTAGCTTGACATAGACTCCAATAGATGTCACAACATCAACGTCATCAGTACCACAAAATCCTCCAAATTGATTTTCATCTTCTCCATAATATAGCTAAACTTATTACGCCTGACAAATTCGTCAGGATCCCCGCAAGGTCCATATTGCCTTCCCAAATTGGTGAAAAATGTCATTGAGTTTAGTTTTCCCATCTCAGATGTTGTAACCGTAACCCAAGGAAGATGTTCGGACAGATAATCTAGCTTCACCTGCAAATGCGATCATCATATATATATATATATATATATATTGTGCTAAATTAAATAAGAGAAGAAAGAATATTGCATATTGAACATGCATAAGGAGAGAATATTAGCAGCAAAATTGGGTCCGGTCGATGACTGTCCGCACCGACTAGATACCACACAATGCCCATCCGTATTAATGTGTTGAAATTGAATATAACGAATGAGTTTATCGTCATAATACGTAAAAATTTGCACAACCCTGCAACCTTTATAATCCCACTTCTCTCCAGTCTCTGTCCCTTGTGCCATAACCTTCATGAAGGGGCGGAGATAGGGAGATGCCAAGCGATGCTTGGACACACCCCATTTTGGTCCAAAAAAAAAATTGACCATATAAATAATTGCAAAAAAAATAAATAAATAAATAATATATAAATTAATATTAATCTATATTTTCAGCACACCCTAATATCAATGGCAGGCTTCTCCCTTTCTGGCTTCATCATACTTGCTATATGTTTTTGATCTTGTTATTATTGGAAGAGATGAAAGATTTTGCCTTTAAACGATGTGACTGAGAAGAAGAGGCATGGATATGTTGATAGGCCACGAAAAGTCGAAAACTATTTGATTTGTTCTTGTTTGAGGCTGTTTCCACGTCAACTCGCTTGACATAGACTCCAATAGATGTCACAACATCATCGTCAATAGCACCATAAAATCCTCCAAATTGATTTTCTGCTTCCATAATATAGCTAAACTTATTACACCTGACAAACTCGTCAGGATCCCCGAAAGGTCCATATTGCCTTCCCAAATTGGTGAAAAATGTCGTTGAATTTAGTTCTCCTATTGGGGTAGTGATGGTCTAGTTGGATCGGATTAATTCCATAGGTGAAAGTCGTTGATTGAAAAATATTAAAGTGTCAAAAATATCACCGCAAGTCAATGTGGGACCAAGAGTGTTGTGTTTAGTTGTAGCAACTTATATTTAGTTGTTGAACGAGACTTACCCAAACATAGCCTGTATTGTTGGTAACTAGATAAATGTTATTCATTTCCTTGGTTGGCCTATTGGAATTGTCTTAAAATTAGAAGGATTTTTTAATCGATTCCTTCCTTTATTTTTTGGCTGTTTTTCTACTATTAATATGAGGTTTGTTCATTCCTGTCATAACCACCGAGCATCCACTGCCTTAATTAGCAATATTCTTGTGAAAACAGTGCCTTCTTTTGGTCTTTATTCTTGTTGCAATAAGAGTTTGTTTGTAGGATCA
The DNA here is from genome assembly GCA_963692815.1 of Nyctanthes arbor-tristis. Classification (NCBI taxonomy): domain Eukaryota; kingdom Viridiplantae; phylum Streptophyta; class Magnoliopsida; order Lamiales; family Oleaceae; genus Nyctanthes; species Nyctanthes arbor-tristis. The sequence goes on along the minus strand of CAVNYN010242719.1, from coordinate 6,713 downwards.
TTCATGGGTTACTCTTGGTTGGAAGGAAGACGAGTTTTGGTGACTGTTGACATTTCTGAGCCCTGCCCATTTGGTTCCAGCATCAAGCTTCAAAGAAGAAGATTGCAAAGACTATTTCTTTTCTTCTTCATTTGTGTTCTTTCAAGCTTTACAATTGTATTCTCTTTGACTTCTTGTCAATTTTGCAACGCGTAATTTACAACAATCCTCCAAATTGATTTTCTGCTTCCATTATATAGCTAAATTTATTAGGCCTAACAATATGGTCAGGTCCCGTTAAGGTCCATATACCCTCCCCAAATTGGTGAAAATTGTCATTGAATGTAGTCCCATCGCAGATGTTGTAACCATAACCCGGGTTAGATACTCGGACGGATAATCCAACTTCGCCTAAAAACTTGATCATCATATATATATGCAAAGAAACGCACACATATTTATTGTGTTAAATTAAATAAGAGATGAAAAATATTGCGTATTGAACGTGAATTGCGAGAGAATATTAGTACTAACCCACAGCAGCAAAACTGGGCCCGGTCGAAGACCGTCCGAGCCCAATAGATACCACACAATGCCGATCCATATCAGACGTGTGCTCTTCCGATCTATTGAATATAACGAATGAGTTTACCATCATAATACATAAAAATATGTACAACTCTGCAACCTTTGTAATACCACTTCTCTCCGGTCTCTGTCTCCTTGTGCGTTAAGCTTCATCATATTTTCAATTTGTTATTATTGGAAGAGCTGAAAGATTTTGCCTCTAAGCGTCGTGACTGAGAAGAAGAGGCATGGATATGTTTACAGGCAACGAAAAGTCGAAAACTATTTTGAGTTCTGGAGGAATTTATTATCCATCATGTAATTTCCGTGATTTGGAACAGAAATTTTAGCTTCACTATCAACGTCGTTTTGATTAGAACTATAAGACGACGGAACTTGGAAATTACTACCATCATGGCTCGTTGGACCAGTTTAGTTTGCCATGTTATCTCAATTCATTATTTAAATTAATTGCATGAATTAATTTATTACTTATATATGTTCCAACTATATATATAATGAAAGAGTACTCGTGCTATTTATTTATCGAGGTGGAAATATTTTACCATTTGATGTCTAACGTAAATGGATAAACTTTCCAGTTAATTCTAAGAAGTGCCTTGACATCACTATTGTGAACGTTAGAAATTATATGGAAATTCTTTTCTTTTCTTTGATTCCTTTCTTTTTCTTTTTGAAGGAATACATGCCAATTTTGTTCTAGAGACATCATAATGGAGATACCCTATATATGTGATACATACACGGGGTGTTTCTATGTCTCTATTATGGGGACATTCATGTGTCTCCAGATAAAAAAGCGAATACATACTCGTGTCATGGAAGCAAGAACTTTGGTTTTAAAAAATTTAAAGAGCCAAACTCACTCTCTATAATTTGATGTTGCAAGTTTCAATGTGCGTTTTTTATTTATACAAATTATTTCTAATTCTATTGACCATTGAAATTTTAAAATACTAAAATAACAATTAAAAATAAGACAAGATAATAAATTCATGTTGGAAAAAGTAAACTAAAGAGTGAAAAAAATAGTAGAGAGTGTGTTGTGACATTTAAAGAAAATCACTCTTTACATTTAAAAATCCTGTCTATTGAGTGAAATATACTCTTTAAAAATTAAGATACTATTCAAAATACTCTAAATAAGACTCGTTGTGTATTTCTATTTTCTTCTCAAATCATGTAAAATCACCACCTATGTTTCAGTTTGATGTAGCATAAGTAATGCAACGTAACAATTAATTAGCATACCTCGAATGAAGGATTCCCCTCGACATTATATTTCTTGATGAAATGTGAATAAGGTCAACTGCCGATGGCAAGATAATACGGTTAATTGGGAAATCACTTGTGCTATGAAATGTGAATAACGTTATTCTGGGAAATCACTTGTATTGCGAAGTGCGAATAAGGTTATCACGTGTATATGAAGTGGTTGTGTTGTCTTTTCCTTGGGAAACCATCCAATTTTAATCAGAACCATTTAACATGAAATCTTTGGACGGGCTGGGTTAGGGAGTTGTATAAATAGCGGTTAAAAGTCCATTCTTGGGCCTCTTTGACCCGTGTGAACAAACCTCTATCAAGCTTTTATATTTTGATCTTATTACTGGGATAGGCGTGGACATATGGATGTTGATATTTGGAAGAAAAAATTCTAGGGTTTATGAAGAGATATTATATGGATAAATAAATCAATAATAATTGATGAATTGTTCTCATATGTTCTCATTGATAATTCCTTGTGTGTATATAAAGACCACTTTTTTCCTTTTTTTTTTCTTCTTTTTTTTCTTTGCAAAATATGAAGACCTATTTTCTTAACGTACAAGAATATTTTCTAGACTTCTAATTTGGAAAACACACATCGTATATACAACAACAACTACTACTACAACTACAACAACAATAATAATGATAATCTCTCAAAAAAAAATCTATAATATATATACACACACATATATAACGAATTAAGTTTGCGGTATCCTTGTACCTCATTTTTTCAACCAAAAACTTGTTTAATGCTATCTTTTTTGACATTTTTTCCATATTTTTAATTAATATAGATAACAAATTTACAGTCATAAAATTTAAAATTGGAAATAGAATATTACCCGATACCTATCAACTTGGTAATTTATGCAATATATAGATAAGACAATTAATTTCAAAAACGGATTGGTTGCACCTTAAGATTTGAGTTGATAACCATATATTTCGATGTTACCATACATATTCTATAAACTTACTTATAATCTATAAAATAATTTGAAAAACCCATAAAATAATTTGAAATTGCTTTTTTTTTTTTTGATAGGAAGTAATTGAACCAAATTTGAGATATATATAGATATATATTAGTTAAATAAAAGGAATTGTGGTACAATTTGATCTCAATTTTCCCTCCCATTTTGCTGTAAGTGAGGATATTTCTGTCGTTTGCCTTATTTTATTGGTAATTGGTGGGGTAACTACTTTTTCCCTATTTTATTTATTTATTTTTCAATGCCTTATCTAATTTGCCTTATTTCATTTCGGTCATTTTGTTATTTCATTGGTAACTTTGTATTCGACTTTATGTTCATTTTTTTATCTCTATATATTTTTATTTTTATTCTTTTCCACAATGTAGAAAAATTTTTGATTAATTCATATATTAATTAATAAAATAATATGAAAAAATGAACTTTGAAATTATAAATGAAGAGTTCATGCAAATCTAATCTTTAGACCTAGCATCTATTTAAATTTGAGTAAACATGTAGAATTCTTATTTTTATCGGTTTAAAAATTAATTTAAATAAGTATATATATATTTATTTGTGTAAACGTGGATTATGTACGTGTTCAAGGTATATGAGATGTTCAATGTAAAAATAAATTAAATATATTATTGATGAATAAGGGTGTAAATCAATTAATAAATAATAAGGAGATAAAAAAAGTTTTGTTATTATGTGTTTAACATGGTCACTTTAATTTAGATAGAGTTAATTATCTGAAATATTACTGAATTTTAAAAAAATTATCTCACTTGACATTTTACTTTAAAACATACTTCAAATGCTATACAAACTTTTTAGAAAGTTGTTTGTGAAGCTACTATACTTTAAAATCCACTTCACTTGCCACTAAACTAATAAAGAACTCATCACATTTGTCACTCGGTCAGTATTGGGTTAAAAATTAATAAAGCAAAAATATAAGAAATGAATTTTACTATGTGCTATTTTTAATCATTAATATATGACACAATCAAATTATAAGTTTCCAATTAAAAAAATAGCATATTTTAAAAAGTTTAATGGCAAACCGAATAAGATTTTGATAAGTTCAATGGTAAGTGGGATGATTCTAAAAGTATAATGACCGTTAAATAAATTTTGAGAAGTGTAGTGATATTAGAGATAAGTTTTAAAGTATAGTAGTATATGAGATCACTTTTGTAAAGTTTAGTGGCAATTGAAATGATTAATTCATATAGATAAGTGTATAAAATAGTTTAAAAAGATCAATTTGGTTTGAATTGTCTCTTAAATATTTGATTGAATAAATGTTATTTGGAAAGATATATCACATTACATCAAATAAATTTTATTTGTACTGTATTTTTCCCCCCAAAAGTGTCTAAGTCAAGGTGACTTTACACTTTGGCTTATGGCCGACCCGTTTGGCCCGCCCAGCCACACGGGCTGGCCCGGCTCAAGTTTGCCCTAGAATTTACAGCTCAGCTCAGCCTCGGACTCATCTTAAACGAGCTACGAGCCGGCTTGGCTCTGGCTTTTTATGGGCCGACACTGGCCACCAGAGTTGACAGGCTCGTTATGCATCCCTATAGATAGTTATGGTGAAAGTAGGCAATTTATTAGACATACTAGTTTAATTAGACGTGCTTTAAGGAGCATTTGTGATTGACATGGGAGGACTCTTGCAAGCTAATTAATTCTTGTGTTCAATAACCACATTTTGTTGAGATGTGCAAGCAAAAGTGCACTGTAGTTCTATTCCACGAGAGATAATATTCGAAATTCCAAGGCACCAACCAGTGTCAATTGTAAGATTTTAATTCCTCCTGCTTTCGGATCTCTTGAATCTTGATTTTAATTCCAGAGCACGGACTAATCTTGTCGACGATGCAATACCTGTTTCCCTGGGTCCCTAGCTCAAAAAGTTACTCTCTCTGACTGTTAGACTGTCTGTTTCTATGGATTTGGTAGATGTATTAATGGTTGAGAAAGTGTTTCACTATCCAATCAAGATGGTGAATGATATACATGTTTTTGTCAATGATATTGTTGACATCCTCAATATGCAATGGTTGAATGTACCTATTCTACAAGTTTAAGAAATGTAAGACTTCCTCTCTCACAACTAAGTTCGTCGTCTAATTTTAAATTTGACATTTCACGGTTGGCATAATGTATTTCATATATCTACATCATCTGTGCAACGAATACGAGATTGAAAACATCGGGTTGCTTTGGCCCGCGCTGATCGGGGCTATTAATTTTCAAGCCAATGGAGAGGCGATTATACTTACACGGTCATCGCGTTTTTATAAATGATGGACAAGAAGTATATTCTAGCGTCACATCATCATGGGTAAAACCGACTATACTTTTCATTTTTTTATTACTTTGACCTAATTTGAATTATTTGTGGCTAACTTATGTAAATTTACATTCTTATAAAATATTCTAGAAACTATTGGATGCTGCTTGTGCTGTGACTTAAACGTAATACGGTGTACTTCATGGACTCTATGGAGGATAGGAATCACACATTGCATATCAAGGCGGAATTGTCTACGTAAGTAATTATTAATAACTATTGACATAATAGTTTTTTATATAAGTTTGAGTTTATTTAATTTATATATATTATAACTTTAGGGCACTTAGAGTGTTATACGCGTTAGAGATACTGAACGAAAATCTCATGTGGAAATCAATTAATGTATGTAAAATATCATTTGAACGTTACAATAACTATTAAAGTTTCATATTTGAACTTTTTAATTACTAATATTTATTTTCGATTGCTTGAAACTTTTAGTGCACTCAGCAACTTAGATTGAATGAATGTGTCTATTGTGCGATGAGAAATATGTTCTAGATAGTCACACTTTATTCTAATACTGAAGCATATCTTGATACTGTATAAATATTTATCGAAACCTAAGAATTATTTAATTATTCATGTGCGTGTGTGTATATATATATATATATTTTTTTATTAACAATTTTTCTTTTTGTTTGTTGTAGATTTATCAATCTGGGCCATATATTCAAGCTAATATAGATGAGATTCAGAACAAATGGGCTAGGTATTTTGTCAACAATTGTATGTAATTTTTTATCTTATCTATTTTAAAATATTATTTACTTATGGATTATAGATCTTCATGCAAACATGCACATTTCAATAGTTAATACACATTATTTCAATAGTTAATTAATGACATAATGGTTTTGCTCAATTTATAGATTGTTAATATTGTTTTAATTAGTTATTTACTGTAATTAGATTTATGTTAAGATATGGAGATGATTGGAGTAGTATAATAATATAATATTTATTGATATTTAGAGTACTTAGATCTATATTCAGTATGGTTAGTTTGATTTTAATTAATAGTTTATTTACGTTAGTTTATAATGCTAGGTTATGGAATAGTTATTAATTATAGTTTCATTTATATTAAGTTGGTTATGATAATTGTGTTAAAGTGTATGAAAATTACTAGTGCTGGTGTTGAAAATTCTTTTTGGTTGTGGATTTGATGCATTTCTTGTTCTAGCTTCACGGGATGGCAATAGATATTTCTGATGCATTTATATTTAAAAAAAAAATGGCATTGGTTGTTCGGAAACAACCGATGCCTAAAAATAAAAGAAAAAAAGATGATTTAGGCGACGGTTGAAGTTAACAATAGGCGTTGGTTGACGCCTATTCTTTGATTATGGGCGTCTCTTACATAGACGTCTAAGTCATAACCGACGTGTATTTATCATTACAACCGACGCCTATTATACTTTTTTTAGCAGTGTCTGTAGATTCTTATTTTTAAGTCGAGTTTATCATTCACAGAACTGTCTTTTGACCTTGCAAAACTAGAAGTTCAATTGAGACTCCAGCTCGACAAG
>CAVNYN010242716.1:0-26530 GCA_963692815.1 Nyctanthes arbor-tristis | reverse complement strand
AAAAAAAAAAAAAAAAAAAAAAAAAACCAATGATAGTCCACTATACTATTTTCATCCGTCCCACAAAGATAGACAACTTGCTATATCGAGCTTGTATTTAATTTTTCTTCCACGTTTGCTCCAATTAATTAGCCATTTAAACTACATCAATACCAAAATATTGGGGAAAAGGAGTCAAGCAATTTACTCCATTCAATGTTGGCACTTGCAACCAGCCCTTCACATTCCACCTTGACATTAATCCCTCCCACTTTGTTCATTGGAATTAATTCCAGATCATTAATAAGGTAGAAGGGCTAAAATGAAAAAAACCTGTAAAATTAAATCATCAAACCACATTACCCACAATTTCTTAATCTGTGTGAAAACACCTACGGTCCTATCTTTGTGGGACGAAAGGAGTACTATTTTTGGTCGAGCCCACCAAATGAAGAGTAGTAGCACATGGACAAAGGGCAATCTTCCCCGAGAGTTTTGTCAGCAAGTTGCAAACTAAGGTAAACGAGCTAGAAGCAAGAATACCCAACATTCTAGTCTACATAATTGTCCTAGCCAAAATAGATATGTACCAAGAAAATTGGATATCCAACATAGCCTAGTACCAAATTAAATTATAATAACAAGAAAAAACAGCAAGAATAGCAGTTCAGCAATGGAACTACTTCAAGACACAATAATAATACCTTTAAAGAATCCAGTGTCAATTAGAAATTGAGAGTAAGCAAAAACCTTATCTTTGATACCAACAATGCGGTTGAAAACGACTGCTCTATGCCCTCCCTCAACATTGTACAGACTGTTGGCAACTCCATACACGCCAAGCCCGGCAAGAACTGCCAATTTAGCTAAAGCAGATGCCGCACCCCCACCAGGCATCTTGGGAACCTTGACATTGTTCAGATTCATCTTTTAAACTTCTGCAGTAAACAAATTGAGTTTTTTGTATAATTCCACCACCCAAAAAAAAAATGCTTCTGGGATGTGTGATTCTTGGAAACAAGCTTCTGGCCTACTGTATCATAATTCTGTTAGAGTATGACCTGTCAAACTTGAATGAAAAAGGCTAGATATGTAGGTTGGAGCTATATCCAGCTAATGCAGTTTGTACATTATATATGCCCAAAAAGCCTTCAAATAAAAATAGGTAAAGGCGAATGCGTTTCTGTGAATTCAAGAGGCAAATTTAATGAAAAAGAAGCACATGGTCAATTACTATAAGCAAATATATAGAATAAAAAAGAAAAATCTAAAACATCATATTCCTCCAAAATAAAATAAGCTATGTGCCCAAAGAGATAAGATACTTCCGGTACCATTGAAATTGATAACGTTTTCATTTTCTCTAAACCAGTTACAAGTAGGAAAAAAAAGGTTAATAAATACATTTTTCTAGTTCAACATAAATGACAGAAATCAAAACCTAAATCAATTCAACAACGAAGATAAACCACTCAGGTGTAGATTAAAAAAATTCTAGCATCAAATGGCACAATCACAATTACCAATACCAAGTTCAAAAAAGAGAAATCTCCCTTCTTTATTAATCGGAATAGCGATATTAAACATTAGAAATAAATCAATTATCCACTACACAAGCAAACTCATTGACAAACACAGAGCGGTACGTGGACAGAGAAGTATGCCAAAATGTTTTAAAGAATAAAAATAAAAGAAAAAAGCCAAGTATCTTTCTAGCTCTGATACAGTGAAGGTGCTAACTACAATTCGATCAGAAACCAAATCAAGCAAGATATCACATACAATCTCTACACATGCAACTGAAATAATTGAGCTCGTGCACGTAAACACAAAGAAAATTTATGGTTCCATTGAGAAACAGTAAAAGATATTTGGGACCTGCATACCAATGAAGAATCAAAATCAAAATCTGCAGAAGATAAGATTACAAGGAAAGGAACCAAAAACTTGGAATTCTATATAGAGTGAACTGTCAAATTGTAGAATTCTACCTTTTTCTGATCTTCTCAAGATATCAGTTCAGTCAATCAGACAAAGCAAAAAGCAGAACCAAAGTTTTTCTTTTCTAGATCAGGATGAGTTTCATAAGCCATTTTGCTAAACAAAAAATCAAAACCAATAATCAAAGTGATGACATGAAACGGAAGCAATATATAGATAACTGACGTCGCCGTTCTTATCCTTAAATATTTGTTCTCGTACTTGGAAGACCTGTTCCATTACATGGCTAAACTACCAGATACTAGGTATAAGCATTACAACTGGAAAGCCTTAGCAGTAAGCTACTGAAAAAAGGAACTTTATCTCAAGTATAATGAACTAGCATCACCTGTTGCCAATGAAGTAAAGAAAAAGAACGATATTAATTCCCATCTCATCATCCTCTTCTGCATCAATTGATGTTATTGTTACGAACAACAAATTATTCTGAATCTCAAAAAAATAATTTAAACTAAAACATCCAATATATCAAAAGTTGTGTTAATAGCAGCTCCCTCCCTCCCATCCATCTTTAAACTATCGAGAGAAGGAAGGAATTGATTTACCTATTGATATGCAATTTAAACAACAGGAAGTAAAATCGTGAATGATTATGACGCCAAGAGAGGAGATACCTCAACGAAGGCTACAAACACTGGCTGGGGAGGAGAATGGCAACAACGAAGTGTGGGAAGGGACGCCTGAAACCCTAGCTGCCAAGCTGTAGTGAAGAGAGAGTGGAAAGAGAAAGAGACGGGTGGAACTTGGAAGTAGGCAGATCCATTTGTTTTGGACCATTTGGCTTGAAAAGACTCCAAATGTGATTTCTTTGTTTTCAGATTTGTGTACAAATTTTTTGGTTCATTTTCAAAAATAATTTTTCAAAACGGCGCAACACGTTTTCCGTGTTTTGAAAAAATTGAAAACAGAAAACACCCTTAAAATGTCAAACAGAACGGCCCCTTAAGAAACTCAAAAAGGTTCAAGTTTTAACTCTCTGCCAACCAAACTGAATGAACAACAATCCCTACCAGCATAATAAATATCCTTCAGCGTCACTAAGAAAATAAAAACAATGTTCCTCATGGGGTTCCCAGTGTCTCCCTAGATCTAGTTTACAAGATTTTCAAGGGCAGGTTAATACACGAAGCACATATTAGCTAACCCTACATGTCTAATCAACATTATTATATCAATTAAAGTAATTTAATGTTGTCCAACATCCTTTTTCTAAACTCATTACTTGTGAGACTAGTTTTGCTTTCTTAGCAATAGAAACTAGAAAAGCAATGACCTTATAACATCGACCAGTATTGTTTTTCTAGCACATTCCAACTACAAAATCTAAACAAATTGTTACAAAATCTAAACAAATTGTCTTTTTCAGGTACAATTACATTAGACATGCCAATATTACACACCAATCAGGGACAGTGCATTAAGCAGACATTATAATACATTATAATAGAAGTGAATAACAAAGACTCACACAATTTAGTCATGTAAAATATTAAAAATCAGTAAAAGAAAAAATGCATTTCATTCATAAGATGCGAAATAAATTCATGTACTATCGACCTTTGGTATATGGTGCAAAATTTCAATCCCAAATTAAAATTAAAATTCGCTTCAAGATCAAAATCAAATAATTTACTTTCACATTCTTAGAATTTTTCGGCTCCAGTTCGCTATTTGAAAATAAGTGCAATCAAACAAACTTAAATAAACTCATATATTTCAGCAACAAACCATTTGTGGCCTCCACACACTCAGTACAAACATAACGCACACAGATTGACGAATGCATAATCATACAAACAGATCCGCATGTATACCTTTTATGAAAAAATACAAACATAAAAAATTGAAACTGGCAAATGTATACCACTAACTCCGTAACAACAGAGTATTCAGTAAAAATTTATAAAATTAAAATCCTTGTTCTCCAAAAAGCAAAAACCCAGTATTCACAATCACACCAGAGCATACATATAATAAGTCACTTTAAAGGGTGGTGTAAATAAAACAAATAAGAGCATAATTGGATTGAAATTTAACAGAATCATTACGAAAAAGCAAAGAGAATTACTCGGAGACCTAAACGTAGAAGCAAAACGACACTCGGCTGGCTGAGAACGTCGATATGCGGCTGCTCCAGGAAGAGTTTGAGAGATGGTATATTTTAATAATAAAAAAAATTCTAGGGGTTTAGGGGTTTTGCGTTCTTGCCTCTTGGGTCATCTCCGGGCTGACCTTAGCTTGTTGGTAAAGTTTCTTTTTCCATTAATTTTTTTCTAAATTATTTCCATACATATTTTCTAACCATTTTTTCCCAAAAATACTGTCGAAGCGTTTGGCTCCCCTTTAGAGCATTTCTAATATACTCTTTAAATACGAAATACTTTCTAAAATAAAGAGTTAAATCACAAGAAAGTTACTCTAATACCCTCTATTTTAGTCAATTTTGATCACCCGTCATACGTTTAGCGGGTTACGCACTCTTGGGGGTGATGATTGTATAATTTAAGTGCAGGACAACTCACATAGAATGTCCCACACTTGGATTATTTAATCATCACCCGCCAAGTGTGCGTCTGGCGGGGTAAACTGCTAGACGTATGACGGGTGATCATTACGCATATTTTAGTAGCATTTTAATTTAAAGAGTAAGTTTAACTGTCCAAATTTAAAGAGCCAAACTCACTCTCTATAATTAAATACTCCTAAGAAACTTCAAATTTCAATGTTTTTTGTGGGTAAAGTGGTTAAACATTAACGAGGGGATTAGATTATAAAATTAAATTTTAATAATTAAGGGTCCGTTTGGTATCGTTTATAATTGGATTGATTTATAATATATTTTGAAATTTGAATTTTTTGAGACACTTGTCTTAATTTGATTGGTTAAATTTTGTTTGAAAATTAAAAAGTTGTTATTTGATGTAATAGATGTGTGATGTGTCAATGAGAAAAGATGACAAATGTCTCAAAAAATTTAAAATTTAAAATGCATTATAAATGAGTTAATTTATAATAGATACCAAACGGTTCCTAAGATAACAAAAGCACATGAGAGCGTACAAAGTTTGAAAACACAATAAATAATATTGGAAGAAGTAAAATAAAAAGCAAAAAATAAAGAGGCTATTGGAGCGGTTAGAAAATTATACTCTCTAAATTTGTAGATACTTTTTAAAATGCATAAAATACTCTTTAAATTTTAAAGAGTCTATTAGAGATACTCTTACGAAAAACAATTTAAATTTCTGATTGGCTAACCCTTACTTTTGGTAGGTTTTGTGTAAAACATTCCTACGTGTGCTCTTCCGATCTTTTGGTATTGGCTACCTTCAAAAAAACCTTTCTTTGCGAAAAGCACCCCTACCGTCTAGTTAGCCCTCAAAATCTATTAAGTAATGTTTGAGAACTATTCTCCAAGGTATTTATGTCAGCTTATAAAATCCATTATTACGTTTCTACGTACCACTAATCACTTGCGAATCACCCGTAAGAGTATATTTTCTAAGATTTTTCTTCAATGTAATACATATTTTGCATAATTGTGGGTTGAGAGGCTTTTGAATGAAGATGTGTATATGATTTACTTTCTATAAAAGGTTATTCTTCTGTAAAGCTGTAAGGAAAGAAACATAAATTCATATATGATTGAAGCATTTTTCTTTTTTGTATTTTTTCGTTTTATTGCAAAATCAAGTATTCGATAATTGAACAATCGCAGATTCTAATATTGGACAGTTGCCAGTTTTTTTTATGGGAAAAGTCATCAGATAGAAATACCACCTGAATATTAGTTCCTAAACATTAGTTGAGAGATTTTGGGAATTAATTTTGACGGCGATAGGGACCTTTAGTGCCAATTAACCTTTCTGATTTAAAATGGGACAATTTCTAACATGACCAAATTAAAAAAAAAACATGTACAAATATGGCCCATTTAAAAAACTTGTACAAAAATTACCACTTTTTAAAATAAAATTACATTATTGCCTTTAAGCAATAATTTTTCTTTGTATATGTATATCTCTACAATTACAATTATGAGTGCTAATTCTCAACACTACAGTTTGATAAAAAAATGTCCATACAATTTATCTGTATATATTGATATTTAATCGCAATAATTATTAACAGTTACGTATTTGTGGAACCACTCTTACATTGCATTCTATATAGTTGACTCGTAGATCTTGACAGTTACATGCTGTAAATCTAGACAGTTTCCTTTCATGGCAAAAGAAAAAAAATCTACCGTATAGGTATCGCCTGTTTAGACTGTTGGAAATGTCTCCTGGAGGTACGGGGGATTTTTGAAGGAAGAGCTGGCTAAAACTGCAGGAGCATGAGACTCACGTGCCCCTACAAGCAGTTGGCTTCCGATAGTGGACCAGTGCGGTTGGCTTCGTCTCGCCATTCTGAGCAACTTTCCCTTCTTCACCGACATCGAATTCTTGCCCGATCGCTACAGATTTAGCTATGAACGTGTGATGCAAGTCTTGATTTAGGGCTTCTTCAATTGTGAAATTCTGTGTTCACCAGCTACTTAGGCGTTGTTCAGCATGTATCAAGAAAGATTTTAATGGGTTCAATACCTTGGATTGGTGCCCAGATGAAGATATCAAAGAATTGAATATTTTAGAATTTGTATTAGAATTTTTGTTTATGGGCAATTTTGTTTAAAAAAATAAGAAAATAGACATTTTTGCATAGGTTTAAAAGTGGACACTTTTAAACTTGACATATTAAAAGTGATTATTATTTGCAATTTCCTGATTTAAAATGTCTAACTCTGACACCTATTAATTTAGTCGAATTTCCAAATTTCCATATCTAACCTTACTTGTTAGTAGAAATGATAAGACACTATACGTATGATATCATTATCATTTCTCTACTTTTGGTAGAGAATTACAACAATCTCCTTGTGCTCTTCCGATCTCCCCAGGCCCAGCCTATGTCATATGTCATATTCCCAATCCCAATTCATTTACCTTTAGCCGCACCGAAACCACTTTGGTCGACAACGCTAATGAATGGTAGCGACGTGACGGGGGTACAAGAGATGCTCTTATAAGATCTCATCCCCTACAATCTATCTCATTTGTGGTTCTTAAACTGATTGGGAATATTTGTAGAGATTGAATTGGGTTCGAAGATGTTTAGTTTGCTTTTCCTCTTCCTTAAAGTCTGGTAAGCAAAAAGTCAGTTGGTTTTCAAATTGACAAACTGAAATTGAATTCGGTTTGCGGGTTTGATCGATTTTTGGCCAAAACTGGTCGATTCACCTGAACCAGTCTTTTTTTTTTTTTTTGAAAAAATGACAGTTCGGTCGGTTTTTGCGATCGGTTTAGTTTACCCAGTTTTTTGCCCACTTCTAAGCACAATAGGGCTTGGGCTAATTTCAGCGGGTGAGATCGACCTGTCTAAAGAATGAATGATGAGAGGTGGCACTTGTAGTAAGAGCATCAATATTGGTGTTGTTAAATTCAGTTATCCACATCAGCCATAAAAGTGCATTATAAGGTGTCGTTAAAAGTTGTTAAAATTTATTGGCCAGACTTTATTAAGAAATTTTTTTAAAAAAATTAAATTCTAACACAATGTTAAAATCTATATATTACTTAAAGGAAATTCGTTTGCAGTACCTCTGTACCGCAGTTTTTCCGCCAAAAAGTTTGTTAGCGGGGGATTTTTGTATCTATTTGATTCACTTTCGGTGCAAGGTGTGGTAAAAATTGTTTTTTTTTTAAATATTTAAATTCCCATCTTCTTTGCACTAAATTTGCTACAGCCATAACTGTGTTTGACTCTTGGATCAATCTCCAACGGTTAATTTTCTACACTTATCTAGGGCTGAGCATTAGATCCAGAAATCCGACAACCCGACTCGACCGATCCGCTATGGGTCGGGTTGAGTCGAGTCAAGGGCGTCAACGAGTCAGATGGTGGGTGTAAATGGTAGAATCCGACTCGGGTCGAGTCGGGTGACAGGTTGGCTCGGTAAAACCCGAGTCGGGTTAGATCCGAGTAACTTTTTTTTTTTTTAAAGAAATCGTGTTTGCTTAAATTGCATTTGCATTCAGTTTGTCAATTTAATTTCTCACCATTTCATCATTTAACACAAGAGTCCAAGACACACATAGACACAAGACTCTCAAGAACCCTAGATTCACCGCCTACCAGCCATCTCACTCGATCCGCCGCCGCCTGCCAACTGTCCCACTAGATCCGCTGCCGCGGCACTGCCGTCCGCTGCCACCGGTGCTGCTCCTGCCGCGCGATCACTGCCGTTGCCTCCCGTCTTCCTTCGGTCTGTCCTTGCTGCCTCAGCTGCACACTGTGGCTTCCGCCCCAACTTCATTTTTTTCTGATTTTTATTGCTTGAATTCACAGATATGTCATGTATCTAGCAATTCACTGATATATTGCTCAAGTGGTGTGGTGTTTGTGGTGCTTGAACTCACTGATAGCCAATTGAATTCCAGTGGCATATGCTCATTCAAGAATGTCTTGGGGCTGTTAGTTTAGTTATCATCAGCAAAACTTATTTTTCCTGATTCCTAATGAATGGGCCGGTTTTTAAACTTTTGGGCCTTATTGTCGTTTTGGGCCGGTAGAGGTCCGGCCCAAATCGCTAACCCGACTCAACCCAAATTGACTCCGGTTGAGTTAGGTTTAGAAACCAAGCCATCAAACTGGAACCCGATTTCTTGTCGGGTCCGGACCAAACCCGACCCACTCAACCCGATGCCTAGGCATACACTTATCTCCTTATCACAAACTACTTTACCCCTTTCAATGTTTAAAGACTTTTTATCTCGACAGTAAATGTTGTTCCCAAGTTCAAATCAATAGTTATCCATTGTGCTATTTCACTGATTTTGATTTTGAATGCCCTTATCCGCTGTGCTATTTCACTGATGATAGAGAAACGGTGATTTGTTTGATAATTATCTTATTGTTTGAAAGGATGCCCTACTATGGAAGGAGATTGTATATGCCCGGTTTTCTGGTTTGATGCGGTAATATCTCATATTTTCTTTAATTTTGTATTATTTACCATTAATAGATATAGGGTACATTCTTCTTTATCCTATCTTGTGATCAATTTTCTTGATTTTTGATTTATCTGATTGAATGCAAATTCTAGCGGGACTGAGATGCTCTGTAATTCCTCGCCCTATTTAAGGAGTTTCTCACCTTGGGTTGCGATGCACAGCTACTTTCTTCTCCTTTCCCGTAATGGAATTTTTTATCACAACCGTGATATTATTTTTCTTTGTTTTAGCATTATGACGCGAGGAACCCTAACAATTACCTTACTATCTATTATGATTGTGCTCTGCGGTGTTGCATGTGTTTATGTTTTTCATGTATATTATAATTTCTGTTTAGATTTTTACCTTTTACTTAAATGCAGTGGTTACTTAAATGTCGTTATTTGTTCTTTTGTTTAGTTAATCCATGTTCATTGATGAGTAGTTCAATTTCAGTTAGGCTTGGCATTCGTTTTACGGGATTTAATTGGTCGATGAAGATAATATATAGCTTTGCTTCCAGGTTTTGCATCTCATTAAATAGGGTACCACTCTTTCCTTGGTATACTTTGGCCACCATAGATAGAATTTGATAAATATGGCTTATATTACATGGTACAGCAATTTGAGCCAGTATGATTAGTAGGCTTTTTTATGTTTTTTCTCTAAATTTTGGGTCTTTTTGATCAATCTACTCTAGGTGGGGAGCTACTGGATGTTTTCTATGAAGATATTACCCATTGCATGAACAAAATGGAAACCGGAAACTCAAGGTCTCTACAACTCCACAAGCACTAGAAGTCGGGAACCCTTCTGAGTTATGTTCTGCTAAAATTGCTGGTATTGTAATGAATCTCCCGTTACACAGGAAGAAACAACGGTGTATCATGAAATTGTAATAATATTTAACTTCAACCTTTTTTCCTTCCTCTGCCTCTCCATAATTTCATCTTTATAATAGTAACTGGAAAAAGTTTCTAAAAGTTGTGTCAATTGATTGGTGGGTGTTGGGCCTTCTGATACGAGAAGGGTGTTGGATCGATTAGCCAACGTAATTTGGCCAATAGATTTCTATGTAGCTTAACTTGAATTGTTCGGGCCAACATGTTTGAATAAAGTTGCAATTACGGAGAAATAATTCTATATATTTTCCATTATTTATTTTACTTTTCTATTAAATTAGTGTTTTAATTAATTTAGTTTAATGTACCAAATGTTTTTTAGTTAGCTTCTTTACCTGTTTATGTGTCACAGATTAATACTTTTAGTATATTTTCATTGTTAAAATTTAGTTCAATCAACCTAATATGTTTGCGCCCCAATAGGCAAACTTCCACCGATTAGTTAAATGCTTTCAAAAATATTAATTTAGTATAATAATGTGTTTGTTCCTTAAATCTTGATTAGAGAGTCAAATGTTGTTATTCTCACTGGGTTTCTCTTGAATTCTTCATATTGCAGCGATGGCAAAAGTTTGGATTTCTAATAATTTCAGAAAACAGTAAGGGTGAATGACGGGTGGCTTCAAGTGCTTCCTACTGATTTGTTTTGTATAAACGGCAATTTGTTTGAAATTCTGATTGTAACAAAATATTCTATTGTATGATATCTTCCATTGGAATATAGCTTCTACACTTATACTAAATGAAATAATTGCTTTCAAATGTAACGATGTTGGCATCCTGTAATGGCTTTGACGGAGACTGATTCGGAAGGGTGGAAGAGAGATGATTGTTTCATTTTCTTAGACTATTACTGGGGGGTATTCTCGATTGTATTGAGGGTTACAAATCAGAGTGGGTTACAGACCCTGGTTTGTGATAAAGATAGCCACGCAAGAAAATCGTGTGTGGTGTTCAAATAAGTTTTCAACAATTTGGATCAACTCTATTATTGTTTTCCTTTTATTTGTTTTTGGCGACTGATTCTCAATTTTGCAACGTTCCATGGTAATTGCAAGTTTTTGTCATGTTATTGATATGCACTATTTAGTTAAAGAGTCTCTTTCCAAAATCCTCTCACATCTTATGGCATACATGAAAATACATGTGACGAGGGTTGAGAGGTTAATTTTGCTACAAAACCTTAGAGAGGTTTTTGAAAACTTTCCTTTTTTTAAATTTGTTGCCGACTAATTATTCAACTTTTTAACGTTTATGTTATTGTAAAATTGTCTTCCCCATGCAAAGCACGGGTGAAATACTACTTGCTAAGTTAACAACTAACTAAAAAATATTCTTTTAATAACTTCCTTAACACCATCAATATAGGTACCTTTTTGAATTGTTAACTAACAATTTCACTAACAACCTAGCTAGATTAACACTACCAATGTCAGTGTTGTAGGCAATTCTCTCTCTTGTTCCGCTTTTACACCTTAGATGTGTAGGTCGAACTAGCTGCTTCCCCCTCCCCATCCATAGAAGCTTTAGTTATGCAATTCTGTTTATAAGAAGCTATATTTTTGTTTATGTTCAAGAACTTATCAATGGATTTTGGGTTCTTGAAGGATGCATTTTTTGGATGAGGAGGATACAATTGTTTTCGTGCTCGAGAAAATTCATAATTCGTTCTTTCGCATCCTGACCTGCTTCAAGTCCTCGTCAAGAATTTGTTCCTGATACTCAGCCTCGAACAATGAAGTGATATCAGAAGAATCACCCTCGTAAATCCTATGAAAGATGTCTCTTCTCCATATCCTCAAGTTGGCATCTGCATAAGAATTTCTTGTTGGATTTCCTGCAATAATTCCCCTAAGCCGAATATCAGTAGGTCAAAAAATTGGGACAAGAATACATAATTCTAGAGACTAAAACCTCAACCTGAGAATCAGCACTTGCTGGCTGCTACACATAACAGAATCAAGACTGGAAGTAGCCTAGAATTGGAAGAATAGGTTAACAATCTATTTTGGTAAAAGAAACTGGAAAAAAATTACTTGGCATAACTTGTAGTATTGTCTCAGTATATGCTTCACAGCTTGTGAAGAACCAAAATTTTTGCTTTTGACTCTTTGATCATCCTCGAATATGGCTGTAATAATATGTATTCATGGTTTTAAGCAGACTCTTTATCATTCTTGAATCATGGGCAAGCATAAGGCTATTTTCATGCATGGGATTTTTTTAGTTTCCTGATTTTTATGAAATTTTTATTATTTTGAGTTTGTGTAATTACATCCGTGGAAACTAGAAATCAAATAAAGATTTGATGAAAAATTAAGAATTAGGAATATGTAAAAAATTATGTTTTAGATAATTAAATATATTAAATTAAAGTAATGATATCTAAATTAGGAATATCTAAACAAAAGTTACGCAAATAAAATTAGGAATATTGTTACTCAGATTCTTGTATTTTTTGTATAAAAATATTTTTCTTTTAAAAAAGAAGGAAATATTTATAAGAAACAATAAGATGAAGATGCGACATTTAGGAGGACGAGATTTACCCCATAATAATTGAGGAAAACAAAATCTATTAATATATAAAAAAGAAAAGGAAAAAAAAAAGGAAGCCGTAATGCAAGTTGTACCATTTTTAGGCGGGAAAAAGAATTGATCAACACAAACAATTACATGAAAAACCCGTAGTGTGAGTAACATTATTTGCCTCACGGTGAATATAATTGCACGGACCACATTCCACAGTTGTCAAGAGCAATATGATTTCGCTAAGTACAAAAGAAAATGAATTTTTTTTTTGTTAATGTTGTGTTTATAAATAATAAAATTTTTGTTATTTGTGGTACCTCGAACATTAGAAATCCAACCTAATTAAAGATATGTAACACAACTGATATAACAAAAAAATATCAAATTAATAATTAACCAAGAATTTAGTCAAAAAATACCAATTAAACATTTGATTCAAAAATATACATTAGAACAATGTATTTTAAGCAATGGGATTGGAAATTTGGCCAAAATAATACCAATTAAGCATCTGACCAATTAAACGACTGCTCTTCCGATCTCTTTGATATTGAGAACGTAATGTGTGAATATATGAAAGTTGCGAAGGATGGGGACAAAATTGTGTTAAATTGAAAGTTTGGGATGTAGAGTGAAATCACCCAAATTTTATTCTCATTTTGCCCCTTGTCTAATGTAAAGTTTTATGGAAAATTTTATAGAAGAGACAAAATACCTGAATTTATGAAAGATTGTGGACACAATAGAGGAAAAACAAAGAATGTGGAGAAAGTTGTTTCGAAGTTGAAAGATTGAGGACAAAACAGGAGAAAAACAAAGAATAGGGAAAAATTGTGTCAAAGTTGAAAGTTTGGGGACGAAAAGTGAAAATTACCCAAAAAAGATATTTCTTTTACTGTTTCAAGGGGTGTCAAGTTCGTCTACCCCTTCTATCATTTTTTTAGCTACGCTATGCAACCACCCATGGGAGAGAAATTAAATCAAATCTTATGTACAAGGGTTCTTTTCTTGTTGTAGGTTGTAACTTGTAAAATATCGAGATTGTATCTTTGCAACTCTCCAATCTCTGTTGTATGCCAACAAATGAACAAATCAAGAGTGTGATAAGAACCAGAAGATGAATTTTCATAGCCAACCTCAGTTGGGTGTTTGTTTCTCATTTCACTTATTCTTCTTCCTTTTTTCCCCATTATAAGTGTACTATTGATTTGATAACAATTCAGTTACAACTACTGAACCACACATAGTGGGAATCAAATAGCACCAGCACCAGATGTAGCAAACAATCAGTTCCGATGATATGACCAACAACGTTGCGGGCTGCATTTTCGTAGCATTATCGGGTGGCAATATTTGCTTTAGAAGTAGTGGTGGTTGGGTGGAGGAGGAGGGTGTGGGTGATGGAGGTTGGTAGGGGGAATGGGGGGAAATATTTGAGTGAGGACATTTCTAGCCCTTCAACCAAATGCATGCTAATTTGTTATTTCTTAATTTTCCTTTCCCTTGTCGAAATTGTTAAAAATATTAGAAACACTGTAGCCGAATTTGGGTGTGATAATTGGTCCACGATGCTCAACTTTTACCTAACTAGTCTAGACATGTAAGGAAACTAGCTAGGCTAGCTATTATATGTCCCACGAGACACACTGAAATATATACGACAGATATCGAGTGATGAAATTGTAACATTAAAAGTACATGAGACAAATATCCAGTGAGATTACACGAAAGTTCACAAAATAAGAAAAAACAAAGGTTCAATATGTAGTTGCATGGATTTCATGCAAAGAAAGAAGTGATCTTTATAATCCTTTATTCCATCAATCATTCAATCTATCCAGGAGGGCTTTATTCCTTACTCTCCTTTAGAGTGATATATAAATATTTAATTACAAGCTGCCTTCTTAATCATACAAACGGTTCCATTTCCTTCAAACACACCCACTTTTCTTTTTAGTTTCTCTTTAACTCTTGTTTCTCTTTAACGCTTCTTTTCCAACTCTTTTTCTTTCTCACGCTTTTTTGCCAAAGCACAGATTTAGATACAAAAACCGCCTACTCCATATACTGTACTACTATTCAAAAATTTTGACATACCTGGTTAGCATGATATATGTGAGATTATTACGTTATTTGATCAATGCGTTTGAAATAAAGAAGAAATATGTATCGAAATTTGTCGATGATGATTAGAGATTGAATGTGCAGAGAGACGCATATACAATGGAACACAATGGAAACCCCGGCACAACAATAACCCTCCTCTAGTCCCGTTCGATATGACAAATAATTCTACGTTTGTCTTGATCCATTGTTTACTTGCACTGAACTTGTGAATCAAAGGCCACATAGTCACAGTTTCAATTTTTTTTTTTCTAAATTTTCTTTATTTTTCCACCTCCAGAGTTGGTGGCTTTAAATATAATATTTTAATTATTACTTTCCAGAAAAGAATAGCAGTCCAACTTCAAATTTATCAATTTTGTACCTTTTATGAAAGAAAGCTAGAGAGACAGCCTGCCTTTGCCTCACATGCATTCCACTTTCTCATGCAAATTTTTGAAAACTTTCAGATACAAAACTAACTGAAACAAGAAAGGCACAAAAACTCACTTCACACTTCTCTTATTAATTCACCGCATATCAAACTTCTGAATCAGATTTCTTACTCCCTCAGATAAATCCCAATAAATCTCATTTCTGTTCATAAATTCCTCAAGAAAATAGCATATAGTATTGTTCTTGATCAAGATGAGGACTGGAGGTTACACTCTCCAGCAGTCTCTAACTTCTGATGCAGCAACACTTGTGAAGCAAGCTGTTGGGCTTGCTAGAAGGCGTGGCCATGCACAAGTTACTCCACTTCATGTAGCAAGTGCCATGCTTGCTTCTTCTGGAGGTTTGTTGCGAAGGGCTTGCCTTCAATCACATTCTCATCCACTTCAATGCAAAGCCCTCGAACTTTGCTTCAATGTAGCGCTAAATCGCCTCCCTACCTCTGCCTCTAGTCCTCTGCTCGGCCCTCATTCTCACCTTCCGGCTCTGTCAAACGCGCTGGTGGCTGCCTTCAAGCGGGCTCAAGCCCACCAGCGCCGTGGCTCAGTTGAAAACCAGCAACAGCA
Organism: Nyctanthes arbor-tristis; assembly: GCA_963692815.1. Lineage (NCBI taxonomy): Eukaryota > Viridiplantae > Streptophyta > Magnoliopsida > Lamiales > Oleaceae > Nyctanthes > Nyctanthes arbor-tristis. The sequence goes on along the minus strand of CAVNYN010242716.1, from coordinate 10,960 downwards.
GCCTATTTTAGCCCTCAAAGTAGAGGTGGAACATCTTGTCATTTCCATTCTAGATGATCCAAGTGTCAGCAGAGTCATGAGGGAAGCTGGTTTTTCGAGCATCCAAGTTAAAACCAATGTAGAAAAAGCTGTTTCTTTAGAGGTCTGTACCAATCAGCCCAAAGAACCCACTTCCAAACTCCTAGTTCTTGAAAGATAATGAGTCCCAAATGAGTAATATCCAAGTAAAAAATGAAGATGTGGCTAGTGTTGTGGAGGCAATGATGAACAAGAAAAGGAAGAACACCGTTGTTTTGGGGGAATGTTTGGCTACTGCTGAGGCTGTTGTAAAAGCAGTAATCAATAAGTTTGACAAGAAAGATGTACCTTTAGATTTGAGGTATGTACAATTCATAAGTGTTCCTCTTTTCACTCTGAAAAATGTTTCAAGACAAGAATATGAAGAGAAACTTGGAGAGTTGAGGTCATTTGTTAAAAGCTCTGTAAGCAGAGGAATTGTGTTATACTTGGGTGATCTCAATTGGGTTTCTGAGTATTGGTCTAAATATGGAGGTCACCAAAGGAATATTGGCTTCTATTGTCCTGTGGAGTACATGATAATGGAGATCAGTAGACTGAAATCTGGAGATGGAGAGACTAAAAAATTGTGGATAATGGGAATTGCAACTTTCCAGGCTTACAACAAATGCAAAAATGGCGGCCCTTCTTTAGAGACTCTTTGGAACCTTCATCCTCTTGCAATTCCCGTTGGCACCTTGGCTCTTACTCTTAATCTTGAAAGGTAAATTGCTGAAGTTTATAATTTTACCGCATTACTAATTTGTTTCGTTAACAGTGTTTAATTAGGTTTTTATGTTCTTCTCTCAGTGATTTGCAACTCAAAAGCAAGGCCCCGGTCGATGGTTCCAGCTGGTTATGTAACAAAACTGGAGTTCAAAAGTACCTTACTTGCTGCTCAGATTGCATGGTGAACTTTAAAAGAGAAGCTATAGGCCTAAAGAATGACTACATGAAGTCCACTACCATTTGTTCTACCTCAAACTTGCCTTCATGGCTCCAACAGTACAAGAATGAGAACATGACAAAAAATGAATCCGACCAGGTTGATATTTACTTTTGTTAATTGCTTAAATTTATAGTTTTTTCAGACAAAAAATTTATGAACTGTTTTTATGGCGACAGGAATTTGATAAAATTAAAGAGCTTAGCAAGAGATGGAACTCAATCTGCAAGTCAGTCCACAGGCAACCCCATTTTCTTGAAAAAATGTTCAATGTTTCCCCATTGTCACCTTCCTCATCTGATTTAATATGTTCCAATAGTAAGCCTAATTCTAAGCTGCATCAGAGCCTTCTAGAGTGGCAGCCGACAACTTTTGAACCAAACCAATCGCCCGAAGAACACCAGTTCTTTCTGGTCGAAAATGAAGTAGAATATTGTAAACCTGTTCTTGTAAAACCTGAACTTCTATCCAGATCCCAGTTCAAGTCCTAATTCAGCTTCCTCTAGTGAAGCAAGCGCCGATCACGTGGAGTTCTTGCACAAGTTCAAGGAGTTCAAGTCAGAAAACATCAGCATTCTTTCAAATGCATTAGAAAAGAAAGTTCCGTGGCAGAAAGACGTTATTCCTGATATTGTGAGTACCATCCTAAAATGCCGGTCAGGATTAATGACAACGAAAACCAAGAAAGAACATGCAGAAAACAGAGAAGAAACTTGGCTGTTCTTTTTGGGCACTGATTTTGATGGCAGAGAGAAAATGGCGAAAGAACTTGCCAAAGTAATCTTTGGTTCTCAAGAAAACTTCACCACTATTAGTCTCAGCAAATTCTCGTCATCAGCAAAGGATGATTCAGCAGAAGAAGTAAGCAACAAGAGGGAAAGAGACGAACACGGTGAAAGTTACTTCGACAGATTTGCAGATGCTGTACGAGATAATCCTGGCCGTGTATTTCTCTTAGAAGATGCGGATCAAATTGATTATAATTCCCAGAAAGGAATCAAAAGGGCAATTGAAAATGGAAGTGTTACACTTTCCAGTGGGGAGATTGTTCCACTTAAGGACGCGATTATCATTTTCAGCTGTGAAAATTTCAGTTCAGAATCAGGAACTTGTTCTCCACATAGGGAGCAAAAGTATGACAAACAAGAGAGAAATCAAGAAAAAGGTGAGGATTTTAAGCAGGAATGTCCTTTTTTGGATTTGAACATTGCAACAGAAGATGAAGATTCAGTTTTTCATCATGGGATTTTGGATATAGTGGATAAACAAGTTGTTTTTCAAAAGACCAGTACTGTAAACTAGTTTGTGTAATAATTTGCATGTTTTATACTTAGTTTTATTTCATATTGGCTTTGATCATATGAGGGTGATTACAGAAGTAGTTAACCATAGAATGCGGGGGTTTCTTTACAGTGTCAGGAGTCAGCTTGTAGAACTAAAATGTACATTGATCTTATCATGACTTTTATGCTTAACTTTTCCATTGATACATGCATGTACAAGATTCAAATCTTGGAGTATGTCTAGTTTTCATATAATTTTATTTGTTGCGACAAGAAATTTGTCTTCTAGTTTTTCAGTCATGTATTTATGAATATTTCAAGACATGGTTCAGCTCACGATTATCATAGACGGAGAATAGTTTGCTAAAAACCATTTTTAGCAACAGCCTAGCTAGGTTAAAAGCATCTATAGAGCCCTTATTTCCATACATTTTTAATAACATTTTGCCTTTCATTTCATTGCCATAGGTACGTATTAACGCTTCTAGTGGTTCTGTAATATATATCCATATTCTTTTCACGGGAGAGATATTAATTTCGTGAAATTTAAGACTAAACTAAAAGAAGTACATTTCTTGACTAAAAGTTGGTTGATTCCAAATATTAAATGCTATAAATCCAATTTCATGATCATAATTCATATCTTTGCAAGGTATAAAACCTAAAAAGATGGATCATCATAGAAATAAGAGCAAGGATATATAATGAGTCTTTAAAATGATAAAGATTAAAGAAGTTTTTCACTTTAGAATCAATTAAAGAGAACATTTGCTTAAAAATATTGTTACATGGGAACCACCATTTTAGTTAATTAAGAATAATATGTTGCTTGAACAGAAAGAATGAGTGGATCGGAATTGAATGATGGATATTTGTATAGTGCTTTATTAAAAAATTGGCAATTGAATATTTTTTGGATAGTTGAATACATTCGTCAACGTATCTTAATTGCTGGTCACGAAGAAGTGTGATTTTATAATTTTCTTACTGTTTATTCTTTCTAGGGATAACATTAATAACCAAACTCATGAAAGACATGTTGCACCATCAGCGTATATATTTTGAAGTGCAATAATTAACCATATTGCCTTCAAACATTAAAAACAATAGGTTATATATAATATAACTTTATAAGAATATATCTTGAAGGAGCATGCAAATAATTAGGTTAAAATCATGAATCTTCAAAAGTTGAAACCGCACTAAAATCAGAGATATCAGTCGTCTCTCTGATCTCTTTGCAGTTTCTTCTCAAAAGAATTTCAAATCCAAACCCTAAGTTTTAATTTGGATTTTTCACATGAACATATAATGCTTCTCTTTGTCCATATCGCCTCGAGCTTTGCTCCCATTCTGAAATCAATGCGCAAAAAGGTGGCAGTCTAAAAAAAATATTTATAAACTAATTATAAGTGGCACTAACACTACAGAGTATGACATTAATTTGGAAGAAAATTATTTCTTTTTTCCTTCTCGAAAATTGATCACAAATGGAATTAGCTAGAGTGGCTAGTGCCATTAGTATCCATTGCTTGAGAGAAATATAATAAGGCAAAAGGAAATTTTCTAATAGTTCATGAGTACCTACGCCAATATTTTACGTGGTCAAATTAAGAATCGACATTTGGATTCAGATGCCTCAGTTTGTTGATTAATTTGGACCCTTGAATACATATGTAGGTTTTTCATCAGATGGAGTACTAGAAAATTTTCCAAAGATCTGATTTGAGTTTAACTTGATTGAACCTCCATGCATGCATTTTGAGGCTCCCTTTTGCCCTCTACATGGATTTAGTTGAGGGAATGCCATGCATTGAAGGAGTTTGTGTAGGTGACTGTTGAGTTTGAGATGTATATTTTGAATAAAAAAAATGTTTTACATAATTAAGAAGTACGGAAAAAGAAAGAAAAATATAGGCAAAGAAAAATATAGGCGAGTTTTAAAAAAAGCTATGTAAAAAGTAGTCAAAAGTGAGATTTCCATCTCAAAAGACTGATGGCACTAAATGCTTTTGGGTAGGAATACTTAGCCGTTTTTCATGATACATATTTCATGGCATGCGCTAAAAATTTGAAAACTAACCAACAATACATACATTTTCTTGATATGAAGGAATTAAGATATGTAACCCACAATTACAGAAAAGGGAAAAGGAAAAAAACTTTGAAGAAAAAGAAATTATATTGGACATGTATGCATCACCATAGTTAAGTACATTTCTTAAAGAAATCTAGATCTAAATAATTTCCTATCTATACTCGAGCTAATTCAAAATTGACCTACAAAAAATTTGAGATTTGTCAGTAAAAATGTATGTGAAACAAAGGCAGTAAAATTGTAGTGCACAGTATGTTTAGAAAATATTACACCTAACAGAAAATTCAAAAAATACATTCCACTTCCAGCAAATTTTGTCAAAAACTGATAACATATGTCTAGGGTTTTAATATATATTGCTCTAAACTAAGACATATATTACTTTTGTAAGGGAAGAGATCTTTTTCCTTTTTCTCATTGCATGGCATTAAAGGTTTATCCAAGACAAACTTCTAAACTCAATTCTCTCTTTCTCTTTCATATTTTTGCATGAGAGAGAGAGAGAGGTGTGGTGAAGACAAAAGGTTGGGGGGTTAGAATGGAGACAAAGTTTCCACACAATGAACTTTTGCAGTGTATCTTTTCTTTAGGAAAAGAAAAAGGTAAAAATGTGGGGGTGGGGGGGGGGGAGTTAAAGGTGATCCCATTCTATATATATACACAAAGCCTTTTTCTTTCTATTCCAAGTGATTTTTGCATCAAAGTAAGGGAACTCTCTCGGATCTCACACTCCCATCAATCACAACCATATAATTAGTGGAATCTCCTTCTTTCTTTCTCTCCTATCTCTTTCAGCTGATCAAAGCCTTGGATCCCTCAATCATCAGATTCTCCATTGCATTATTGTGGATTTCACCCCACATACATCCGCCTATGGGTAGATATATATATATATATGCATATATTTAAAGAAACATTCATTTAATTTTCAATAACAAAAATGACAACTAAATTGAGATCCATGTTCAATCTAAATAAAGATTATTATTCCATGTGTGTGTATATATATATTCAAAACCTCTCAATGAGGTTTTGTTACAAAACCGCTCAGAAAGAATATTGAAAATTTTTCTACACATGAAAGACAGAGGGGGGACTGTTTTGTTTGTGGGGCAGCCTAAAATGTCAAGGTAAGGTGATGACTCGGTCAAAAAGAGTTGTTGTAAACATAATAAATAAATAAATAAATAAAGTTGACGAGAGAGTTTTTTTAGTTAGGTTTTAGGTACGGTTGTGATTTGTTGGCTCATTTTTTTTCACCCCTCCATTATATTGTGGGTTCTCGGGGATTTGGGGAGTGTATTTTTTTCTTGTACTTTTTCTTTTTCTATTTGTAGTTACAAATATTTTGAATGCTCATTTACGAATGATTCAAGCTTAAAATGATTGACATTAACATTTTAAAGTAAATACATATTATAAATGATATAATAAAAAAATAATAAATACTCACAGGGTTTGACAAAATAAAGGTTCAAAATAGAGAATTTGGTTTGAGTATGTAAAAAACTCTCTCTTTAAATTTAAAGATACTCTTTATTATACACGTAAACTGCTTTTTATAAATAGAGAGTCCCGTAAAAATACTCTAACATCCGCATAACCCTACAAGCCACATTAAAAAAGAAGTTTTATAAGTAATTTCCATGCAAATCCAAGATTCCAAGATGACTAATTTCATGGAAATATGGCGATTCTATATTGATTAGTTGATCTTAACTAAAATGTTACTTGATTGAACTGAAGAAATTGTAATGCGCCATCATATTTCGAAGAGTTACGTAAGAAAAAAAAAAGTTCTAATACTCCAAGCTTCAAGATAATCAAAAATTTATGTGAGTTTAAATATCTCAATTTAACAATAAATTAAATTTCATAAAACGGCTTGTTAATTCTTGATTTTGCTAACACAGTATATTATTATAGTACTCTTATAGTGTCAGAATTTTGTTAGTAAATCATAAACGCTAAGCTCAGTACAATCGGAGTAATAATACTATTTTAAAACTTGCTAAAGCCAATGCACTTGGGTTATTTTTTGAGATAATTACGATAAATCTAGCTTCGTTTTCAAGCTGCCGGTGTGATTGATTGACTAAAATTCTACACGCACTACTCAAAAACTCGCATTTACCGACGGTAAAATTCCAACGGTCACAAATCCGTCAGTAATTGCCGACAACGTACAATCTGTCAGTAATTACTGACAACGGTATTAATGGTTGTCGGTAATTACCGACAGCAAGATTGACCCGTTGGCACTTACTGACGGCATGATCTAACTACCGGTAATTACCGACAGAAGCAAGTTACCGTCGGTAATTACCGACGACCATTAATACCGTCGGTATTCACTGACAGAATGTTGTTTTCTACATGTGAATACCGACGGAAACATTTTGCCATTGGAGATTACCGACAGTTGTTCCTTACCGTCTCAATCTTCGACCGGTTTCTTGGCCTAAGGCAATTTGTAGCAATTTTTTTGGTCAAAAAATGCAATAATTTGTAAGAATTATATACCATTTTAATAAGTAATATAATGAATATACTTGTGCTTTAATTTAAGAAATTTAATGGTTCGTGATTTGTTATTTAAAATTTTCTCCATGAATTATATTTTATATATTTTACTATGATACATAAAATTACATATGTCAAAATTATAATATATCATATAACATCTATATCCAAATTTCTTCTTCTCTAAAATATTTAACTAAAAATGAAATAAGTTTAAAAAAATTAGTGAAATAAAATCTTTAATGATACAAAAATTTTATGCGGTTATTCAACCAAAAAAGTAAAATAAAAACTTTAATCATCCTTACAAATACTTATATATAATGATCAATTCGTCCATTATTTGTAAAATTAAGTCGAAATTTTAATTTTTTCACTTATTAATATTTCAAAATAAAAAACATCTTGACATAAATCAATTTTTTTTAAAAAGATCACATATATGAAAAGTTAGAGATCACATGTTTGAAAATATAAGCATCTTAACATATACTCTGTTAAAATGATAATTTTTGTAAATTACAACACTTGTAAATGATTATAAAATTTTAATTATGTTGCAACTTCAAAATTTACCAGTCTACATGTGGCAAAAACTTAAATTGATTTTGCATAGAGAAATAATGCACAGTATACAAGGTTTTTAATCTAATATTTATATACATATATTTTTCTTATTTTCTGGTTTATAAAAGAAAAGGAAATTTTACTTAATTTTTTTAAATTGCAAAAATTTTATGAATATATATTAAACATATGAGGACACAAACAAGTAATCAAAAGAAAGCCGCAGCTCAATGGTTGGGTGGCAATTCTCCCAGAGAATTGCCACCCAACCGTCAGGTGGTGAGTTCAGACCCTTTACCGTGCAAAAAAATTTGAATAATTTGATTTGATTTGATATGCGACCAGGTTTGCGGGTTGGCCTGGCATGCGAGTTCGGTTTTCAAATGGGTTTAAAAAAATAATATTCATTTTTCTATTATTTATTGGTCTGTCGGTTATCACTGACGGACAAAGTATGTCCGAAAATACTGACGACATCCAACGACCGTCAGAATTCACCGAGAGCCTTGGCCATTAATGATTACTGACAGGCACAAATTGACCGTCAGAAATCATTGACAAGCCAATCACCGACGGATATTTCTGAGCACAATTTTCCATCAGTAACTCAAATTTCCAGACCATTACCGATGGATTTTGACCATCGGTACTGGCCTTTTTTTTTTTTTTTTTGTAGTGACAATAAAGGACGCCAAAGACAAATTTCAAGATGGTTTGCCAAATACTGGACGTACAGAAACTGCATCTACTACAAAACACTCTCGTACACAACGTTTTGGAGCTGAATATTTTGTTTACATACAAATTACTTCGTTCATCAAGAAAACAAGCAATTTATTAATAAGCATCTTTACACTATATTACAAGACGCATGCAGTCAAGAAACTAAACCACCTCAACTGGCAAATGAAATGTGACACAAACATCATGTACAAAGACTGGCCCCATTATGAAAGGCCGAAACTATGAAGCCATTAAAGTAGTGAACCTCATCAATACGATCAGAATCAGATGTGCATTCTATCGCTTGGGGTCGTTTAAGGTCTTGCCCTCGAAAAATTCTCCAAGCATATGTTCAAGATCCTCTGGTGTGTATCTGATGTACTTTTGTGGGTTCTTGCCATTCTCAACCAAAGGCCTGATACATGCCAAGAAAGAAAACTTTGTGTTACCAGAATATACTTGTGTTATGTGAGATGGGGTTGATGTATGAACATCGACAATGACACCAAAAATAATATTTTCTGCAAATTAGAAATTCAATGCACAATTTGTTATCCTAGGCTGTCATGGTTAAAAGCCTGTTTTAACATGCCAGATATGGGCTATATAATTTTTAGGATCCTTTCATGAGTACCTCATATGAATTACATACGCTGCGGGAAATTGTCCGTTTGCAACCAACCTATATGGCCTAATAGCAAGTTGGTCTCAACCTGTCGTTACACTTAAAGACGGTCTCAACAAGTAGACCATCATTATAATAACAACATATACGTCCTATGTGGCCCTCACATGTCCAGCTTTACGAGGCTTTGTTTCTTAACTTTTCTGGTGGCAAGAAAGATGCTTCCATGAGGGCATGTAAAAGTTGAGACAAAGGTCAAAAGCTTTTTGTTCTTGGCGATTAATTGTACAAGTATAATGATGGCTAGAGAACAACTTGCAAATGAGGTGATAGATTAGAGACTCGTGACGCAATCTTTCCAAAAGCATAATATGGGGAGTAGAACTACTGGAAGTAAAATGGATTAACTTTAACAACAATGAAAGAACATACCCAAAGCGCTTGATGAAAGATCTGTAAGCTGGAAGTAAGACTTCGGCAACAGCAAGCCTAAGAGATTCTCTAAGCTCGGTGTCAGGAACTGTCCATTGAGATTGTCTTTGATGGAGTTCTTCAAATTGAATATTAAATGTCTTCAATCTAGTTATCAAATGCAACAATCAAGTCAAATTTTACTTTCGGTAAATTTGCAAAACTCAATGAACAAGGAATGCTATTGCAAGAGTTACAACTCCAACACACCTGTCTTTGATAATGGCTCTTGAAACTCCACTACTATTTCCGCCATCCATGCTAGGAGCACTACCGCCTCCAGATGATGTTAGTCCTTGAACAGAGAGGCATTGCAGAATCTGTAGGACTTGCAATATCAGTTCGTGGTTACATGTACTACTTTTGTCTTTCTAATAACATATTTGTATGTCCTTTTCTGAGAAATTATAAGAGACTTCAAATGACCAGGCAAAGTTTCTTCACATTTGCAGATGACAGGGAAAAAAGAAAAGTTCACCATCCACCAGGTCCTCACAGATAGGTTCTAGTGGTGGCCTTTCAGTGGAAGATTAGTGCTCCAATTATGATATATGATAATGTCAACATTAGCAGAGAGTTAAATATGATGTTCTCACGGCCTGTTGATGGACTTGTACAAGTACTATGGTGTTTTACCAGCAAGGGCCATAAACATAACTAAACAACTTTAATTTACAAAGAAACTAGTCCAAAACACAGTATGTAGAGGCATAGAAGGAAGCTTATACGTCAAAGTGCATGTCTGATTAAGATTAGAACAGAGTAGGAATATTCTCATGCCATCTTGGTATGGAACTATGACATTGGACATACAGCTAGGGGTATTGTGAACTGCACATGCTTGCCAGCATGATATGCATCCCAGTAACATTCTCAGGCTGGCAGATAAAAGTCTGCTATCTCAGGAAATATGATTTAATGCACAGTAATTCAGCTAAGCTTAAAAGGAAATAATGTTACTTCCGAGAAAATTTTAGGTTCTCAAACATATTTTGAGAGATTATTTTCCACAGTTTCATGTTAAACTTAAATATTAATAAGAAAAAGAAAGAAACGCACACGGAAAGACATACTCTGGAAATAACTGTCAACTTAATGTCAAAATAAATAACATATTTCCAACTTTGTCCAATAGAAAATTATTTAATTGAAAACTCTTTGTTCTCAAGTCCTGGGACGTAAATAGACTTTACGCAGCATCACCGATATATGACTAGATATCGATTGCTTGTTATAGTACAGCATCATAATAATGTTGGATTACACAAGTAATACAAATGATTTCAACATTAATGATATTCACAAGTAGCATTAGGGGGAGCCACCACCAGTTCTTAGTTAACTAATGTGCATCATATATGGATGCTAAAGTGATACCTTTGCCCAAGCAATTCTTTTATATTGATTTGCATGTTGCTGCACAACTCTCCGATGTCTTTGCACCCAATCATCCCCTAATAAATCTTTGGCTTCAGACCTAGAATCAACATATATGTAAGCAACAAATACAATGAAAATAATTTAGTTCATGATTTTTCAAAAATCCATGAAGAAAAGTTATAACCTGCGGACAGATCTGACCATGTAATGAATGTTATTCATGAGAAACAAATGAGTCAGAGAAGGATCCTTATATTGCTTAGATTTTCCATCCAAATTGGTTTGAA
>CAVNYN010242712.1:0-11922 GCA_963692815.1 Nyctanthes arbor-tristis | reverse complement strand
GCTCAAATCTCCTCCTGACAAGTGGCGCGGTGTGGCGCCGCACACTTGTCAAGAAATTGCACAAGAAGTCCTTCCCCTTTGCATTATCTTTCAATCAAGTTCACACTCTTCAATTCGTGTCAATTAAGTCATTACACTTTAGTTTATGTCAATAATCAACCAAGATCTTTCTTTAGCGTCAATTCAATAACAATATTTTGATCTTCAAGTAATCTTTCAATGATATTCAAGTAATTCTTTCAAAACGAACAACTTCGTTGCTTACTTTAATTTGTAGAAATTTTCGGGATGTTAGATACAGTGTTGACATTATTACATTAGAGGATTTTTTAAATGTAATGTTAATATTTTTTGATACATATACACTTAAAACATTTCACTTTGACTTTATATTGGAGATATTCTAAATTAATAACAAAAAAAATCAATTATTATTAATTATTCCCTTAGTCCTTCCCCACAACTTTACTCCCCCGCCACCGGTTCAATCTCCACCAACTACGCCTTTATCGCCATTGTGAACTCCATCTCAATCTCCTTTTGCAATACAATTTGTGGAGAGATGGTCGAACTCCTTATTGAAGGCTTTCTCCTATATTAACAGCACCATCAAATATCTACAGTTTATATTAGAGTTAAATACCATTTTATTCACTCAACTTACCTTTTTTTAAGTCATCACTGAACTTCAACTTATTACCCATTACTCACTGAACTTATAAACGCGTTACTCATTCATCATTGAACTTATAAAAGCGTTTCTCATTCATTGCTAACACGGAATCTATTAGTTAAATTTAACGGAGGAGATGGCGTGACTTAATGATAAAGTGACATGGCTTAATAGCTCCATCACGTGGCAAGTGAAATACTTACATAGTCATTGAATTATTTAAGTTGTTACTGATTGGTCACTAAACTTACCTTTAAGTTATCAATTCATCATTAAACTTTAATATATTACTAATTGAACACTAAACTTACTATTTAAGTTACTAAACTATCATTGAACTTTAACGTGTTATCCCTTAATACTCAGATTTACAAAAATCAATTTATATGCTTTTTTTTTGCAAATTAACCACATGTCACAAAATACCGACATTTTTTGCTCAACTATATTCTTTTCTTAGGTCGAAAATTGATTCTAACCATTTTTCATGCTTGAAAAAGGATCATGCATGTAATAATTTTTCATCAAGTCAATCGCAAGAAATAGAACTTTTAATTGTTCTTTAAAGCCGCCGCCTCTCCCAAATAAAATCTTTCTTTTTTTGTCCATTTCATCCAATTAGTTGTCCAACAATTCCAATATGGGTCGAGTTTCTCAGCTGGGTCGGTGTTGCCGTGATGAATTTTGCCATTTGTGATCTTGTTGAGTTCTCTGGTTGTGACACACCACCAACCATTTCCGAAGATGGCAATATTGTTGCATACTACACAACTATGTTACCTTCTTTTTTCCCTTTAGTTTATGATATCTTTTCAATGTAATTCTGTATCTCCTTTCATCTCGTATCTTTATTTTTTCCCTTTAGTTTATCTTGAAATCTTGCAGTGTTCAAGTAATTTCTAGAGTTGGTTGATTTGTTGTGAGACTTGCACCTTGCTTGGTGAAACAAGAACGCCTCACTGCCCATTTCTTCCTTTTTCAATTATGACTGTCACTACCTTCTCCTTAAAAATAATAAGGGTTATTTTCACACTAAGTCTCCAACTTTTTAATTTTGTATCAATTTCGACCTCATTCTTTTTTTGGGCCTACTATGTCCCCAACCTTTCATTTATTATCGTATTGTGTCCCCAACCTTTCAATTTTCACCATTAACTCATATCAAAATAACTATTATACCATTGATTCTTTATTTCCACTATAGGTCCTTAACCTTTCAATATTACTCTTATTTTATATTGTTCTTTATGTTTTATTTAAATATTAATGATATAATAAAAATTTTAATAGATATTAATAATAAGAATTAAAATAGTAGTATGGAAAGTGTTGCTAGAGATATAACACTTCTATCCCCAACCTTTCAATTACTAATGTTAATTCTAATTAAAATTACTATTATATCTTTAGTTTTTTAAATAAAGATAAAAAATAAAGAAAATATAAAATAAAAATTCATGTTGTCCTAGCCTGTAGTTATAATAAAAAAACTCTATCTATACTAAACTTGATGAATACCTAATCCGCGTAAAAAAAGGTTTCCAATCCAAGAGTCAATGTAACAAATCATGATCACATATCATGTAGCAGATATAGATCAAGGTGGATCTACAAAAAAAAGTATTTTCAATTTATAAAAAATGAAACCAAACCCTAATATACTAATTCTAAGTTTTTATGGATTCGCAGTTAGTAGATCATATTGGATTGAGACAGATAACAAACTTGGGGCAAATTAAGGTGAAAATAAAAATAAAGACAAAAAATTAAATTAGAATTAAAGTGTTGTGGTATTTTTTTTATAAATCAAAAATCAATTCCGGGACAGATCTACTCAATCTGTATTCATCATGTGATTTGTCATAGTCAAAAAATCAAATCCGATTCGCCACATTGATACAACTTTCTTCGACACAGATTTGATATCCATCGAAACCGTTATAGATCGAGTTTCTCGGTTATTATTGTTTCCGACTGTTGTCATTGGGTTGTGTTTGAGTGTGCTTGAGTATGTTAGGGTATGTGGACTTTTTATTTCATCAGTAAGAATTAAAATGTGAGTATGAAAAGTATTAATAAGGATATAACGCGATAAAAAATAAAATATTTGGCTTCTAAGCGCTCAAAAAATAATGAGGACAAAATTATATAGAAATTGAAGGGTTGGGAACCTATAGTGAAAATAAAGTATCAAGAGTATAATAGTCATTTTGATAGGGGTTAATAGTGAAAATTAAAAGGTTGGGGACGAAAAGTAACGTTAAGGACGTAATACGATAATGAATGAAAGGTTAGAGACTTAATAGGCTAAAAAAAATAGGGAAAAATTGATGCAAAATTAAAAGTTTGGGGACCCTGAGTGAAAATAACCCAAGTAATAATTAAAAATAGGGGTAAAAGAAAATAAAAATCACGTCATCTTCCATCAAATCTTCAATTCCCTAGCAAGACTATGAGCTTAAGAACTAATAAACAGACATGTCATAAATATTTATGCACTTGAGTCTCTTTGAACAGCAGTTAACAAATTTCAAAAGTTCGACTAGGATGACGAACTTTAGACCAATTGTCGTAAATTTGAACTTTTTCTTTTTTGAAATTTTTGTATGTTATTTCATGCATGAAGCAATCCACTGTTTTCCACTGCAAATGCTCTAGTTATTGTATTCTTCAATTAAGGGCTTAAGTTTAGCTAGGATAATTTGTCAACTTTTAGTCATTATGGGTTTCAGTAACGTGTGCTCTTCCGATCTACATAAGAAAAAAATTATAAGGTTAATTGTTATTCGTTGCTTTATGAATATAATAAAATTTTTGAATAGTCTTTCCAATATTAGATCAAAATTGGTTTTACTGCAAAAACCGATAGTGTGTTGCATTATGTTCTTCCATTCTATGCTTTTCCACTTACACTAAGCCTTCCTGATTATTCTCTTTCATCCAATACGATAGTAAAAGTTCACGTTGAGATTACACTGTCTAAAATACAACATTCTTGCAAATCCAAGACCCCAATAATCTCCTAAAATGTTAGAAAAATCGCCAAGAACTTTGCTCCAAATCCCTCTCCTTGTTGTGTGTTTGAGCTCAGATTTTAGACCACACATGTAATGCCGGAATCATGGCACCGTCTCCTTGGGGAATTGCAACCGGAGGCTTGCCGCAGTCGGACGAATTTTTGCTGGAAAATGTCCTCACACACTCACTGCCTCTCTTCTTTGTCACTCAAGCCAAAAACCCAAAGACAAAGGACAAACCCATTGTCTTAATATATGGCAAAGACCTCCAACGGTCAAATATTAAACATGGGGTCAAAGGAGTCAAATGTTTCAAATGGGTTTAAGTGAACCACAACTCACAAATCTTCACCTTGGATCATTTCAATCCATTGTCGGATTCCCTGATTACAAATGCTATCCAAAAGGTATGAGTGTGGTCATAATAAATCATAATCGCTCTCTCCAGCCGAGTACCTGCAAAACAATTAACCATTATCAATTCCAACTACATGTACATTTGCTCCAACACCGGCAGGATTATCATCAGTTGCAATGCTGGAGAATTTAACAATCAGTTGCAACTGTGATTCACACGTGATATAATTATCACACAAACAGAAGAAATAAAAAGTAGTAGATTTCTTTTGATCTTTATCACATGCAAAGACAAAATCTACATAATCCCTAAGCTCATACTTACTTATCTTTCCGAACACTAACCCCTGTATAAATATCCCACCAACTTATCTTAAAAGCCATGCAAGTACACACCAATGAAACTTACCAAAAATAGCCATGAACATACCTAAGAAATTAATCACATAAGCAAGAACATATATAGTAGCTATCATTGAGTACATCAAATAAACAGTGGAATTAGCATAAGGAATTTTACTCGTCACCTGTTTTTCTTCATCAACTTTGGGACATTCATGTGTGCAGCCAATGGTATATTGACAAATTTAGCAAATAAGATGCCATCGTCATTCAATAACAAATAAATTTCACAATCAATTTTGCAGTTATTATAACACAAACATGCATTAAATTCACTAATCTTGATCAAACAAACATCAAATCTCATATATCATTGCCTAGGACTCTGTTTAAGACCAAACAAGGACTTTCTAAGCAAGCACATAACTTCAGGCATCCCCTTCACCTCAAACTCTTCGGACTGGGACAAATAAATGACTTCTTCTATATGAGGAAAGCATCCCTCGCATCTAGTTGCTCCAACTCAAAATTGAGCTCAACAAGCAAGGTTAAGACTAACTAAATAGTCTTACACTTAACAATCAGGAATAACAATTCATCATAGTCAATCCACTCTCTCTGAGAAATTCCCTAGCAACCAACCTAGCTTTGTATCTTACAGGGTCATGCTGTTCAACTTCTTCTTTCAACTTGTAGATCTACTTGCACTGGACTACCTTCTGACACCTTGGTTTCTCAACCAATTTCCACGTCTCCTTTTTATTTAGAGACTGGATTTTCTGCTTCAAAGCCTGCTTCTATTTTTCAGAGTCTTTACAATTGATAGCCTCGTCAACTGATATAGGCTCAAAAGACTTAGTGGCTTTACCTGAAACTAAGACAAAGTCCATCAAATTCACAGAGATGTATTTCAGATTTGGCTTCACTTGTCTTCTTTCCCTGTTTCACACCAGTTCATAATCCACCAAATTGGTGCCTATAGATGTTTCTTCATCAGGGACAACAGTTTCAAGAATTTCTGATTCAAGCTCAAGTTCAGGTTGTTCATCAACTGCTTCATGATCAGATTCAGCTTGAGGTTAAGATCGCCTCTTCTCTGAATTAATATCTAATTGCTTCACCTCAAATAAAATCTTCTTTCCAGAAGAAGATTCCTCTTTCTCAGTCTGTTTCTTTGGGACCATAAGGCACAGTATCTCAAGTTCATTGCAGTCCACATCTCTTCTATAAATAATCCTAATGCCCCTTTTACTAAGAACCTACAATCTGTAACCCTTTACTCCTACTGTATAGCCAGACATAACACACTTAGTGGCCTTACGGTCCAACTTGCCCTCAACTTAGTGTGCAAATGCCGCTCAACCAAACATTCTTAGAAGTGACAAATCTGGAGGCTTACCAATCCTAGAGTCTTGAAGTGAACAGCACTGGAAGGAGACCTATTTATGAAATAGGTAGCAATACACATGGCTTCACCCCAAAAACCTTTGGATAACACTGAACTGATCAATAAACATCTGACCTTTTCTATTAAGGTCCTATTCATCCTCTCAGCCACTCTATTTTGTTCCGAGGTATTTCTCACAGTCCTATGCCTCATGATACCCTTACCTTTATAGAATTTATCAAATTCAAAGTTGCAAAACTCTAGCGCATTGTCAGTCCTAAGAGTTTTTACACTTCTTCCTACTTGATTCTCAATAAAGGCAAGCCAGGACTTGAATTTACTGAAAGATTCTGATTTAGATTTAAAGAGATACACCCAAACTTTCCTCGAGTGGTCATCAACAATGGACAAAAAAAATCTGTTTCCCCCCAAATATGGGATGTTTTTCTAGTCCCCACAAATCTGCATGAATATAATTAAGAGGGTGCTTAGCAAAGTGCTCACCAATCCCAAAGCAAACTATGTGTGACTTTCCTGGAGCACACATATCACATAAGCTCACAGGTATCACACTGTCCTTCCCCTGTAACTTCTACTCACTAAGACATTTCAACCCTCTATCCTCAATGTGTCACATCCTTCTATGCCAAAGATATGACTTATCCTCAACAACTGAAGATAAAGCTGATTTTCTACTCTCTAAGGCTTCACCTTGAAGGACATACAACCTGGTTTTCCTTGGTCCTTTTATAACTATAAGAGATCCCTTGGAAACCTTAAAAATGCCACTGTAATTTCCAAATTTATAGCCTTGATCTTCTAGAACAGTCATCAAAATGAGATTCTTAGCCATCTTGGGAACATGCCTGACAGCTGATAGAGGTCTGACTAAACCATTATGCATCCTAATGGCAATATCTCCTACCCCTTCTATAGTATGCGACGTGTCATCTCGCAAATAGGCTTTCCTAGGATCAACTTCTCTGTAGTTATAGAACCGAGATCTATGTGGACACATATGAGCAGTGGCAAACCAAGATCTATGTGGACATATATGAGCAGTGGCACCTGTATCTAGGATCCATTCATTGATAAAGTCAATACCACACATATTCATAGCTTGCAGACTCTCCTGGTCAGTAGCAGTACAAGCATCAATAACTGTATTGATCTCCAAGTCATGAAAGGAAATAGGAACAGCAACTAAAGACTAATCATGACTCTGTCATGCTTTCTACTTCATTTTGAGACCCAGATAGTTTCTCTGCCCCATTGAATCACAGTAATAGTACCTCTTGCCATTCTTATCCAGAGACTTAGACCTACCTTTTGACTTCTATCTGGTCTTTTCATGACTAGAGCTAGCATGATACTCCCTAGTCTCATTCCCCCCCTCCGGGCACCACTATACAAGCTCTCCTCTTTCATGCTTATTGACTCTTTCTTCACCTCCAACTCTTTACACTTCAAAGTATCGATCACGATAGCCTAAGTCAACTTATCTCTACCATACTTGATGTCATTCCTAATATCACAATAGAGAGTTCAAAAAAATAACAGCCAAATCTTCATTATTAAATTTCTTTCCATTGTGGGCCAACCTCTTGACAATCTTGCTAAAATCAGCGAGATTAGACTCAATGTTCTTTCCTGTGTCCATTTTAAAACTAAAAAGTTTTTCAAGCAAGAAAATCTTGTTTAGCAAAGTTTTTGTCAAAAACATCTTGTCAAGAGCTTTTCACAATTTCTTTGCAGTCTTATGTTCATCAACTTGTCTCACAATATCATCAAACAAATGCAGAATGATAGAACTATGTACAATTTCATTCATATCAGTAATTTCATCAGGTTTAGCTTTTAATGTATTTGGGTATATGCTTGGATCCAAGGTTGTCAAAATCGCGATTCAAATCGTGGAATCGTACGATTTTACGATCCAAGGACAAGAAATCGATTCAAATCGCATGCAGAATCGTATATTTACAGAATCGTACATGAATCGGAAATGAATCGTACAAAATCGCATAGAATCGCGATTTAGGCCGAGTTAACCGATCCTACTAAAAACTGAAAATTGGACCAATTTCTTGACTTTTTTGGCAATTGGGCATGTTTGGTTGTCGTTAGGGCCTAAAATTAAAAGAAAAAACAGCATATATGGAAACCCTATAGAGATCGATCAAATCAAAATCGCCTGATTGCTACTGGCTGGAAGGATGTAGTAGGGTCCAGCATGAGCTGTGGCCTGTAACCTTCTTTTTTTTTTAAATTACAAATACTTTGAGTGAAATTAAAATTTATCTTTTTCCTTGTTTTCTTGGCATTACAAAGGAATTACAAGGGGGAGGGGGCAGATCGAACCCTAAAGTATAAATAATAACTAAAAAGAAGACGTTGATGATATTTTCAAGGAAGATGTTCAAGGAAGCAATGCTATCGATGAAGAGATTGGGGTAGATAACCTCAATAGCAATAAAAGCAATACCTTTGGTGCTAGTGATGAGGAAATGTATTTCGATGAGTGGTTTTTATGTTTCGAATATATTGTATGCTTATTGTTCGCGTGGTCTTTACCATGAATTAGTTTGTAAACCTTGTTTAAGACGTCATATGTATGGTTTTAAGCTATTATTTGACTTATTATTAATTTGTGGTTTTTTCCATTTTTCCCAATTTTTTGGTAATTTTTAATTGATTTTTCATAGAATCTTACGATTTACGATTCGATCCACAGATCCGATTCTCAAAACCTTCGGCCGATCTGATCTAAAAATACGATTTTAAAAACCTTGCTTGGATCATCAAGTGCTTTAGCAACTCTTTGTTGAATTAAAATGGCTTTTATTTTTTGCTTCCAAAACTGAGTAATCTCCCTTTCCATCAAATGGTGACAATTCTATTTAGACCCTATGACGGGTGACTTAAAAGGAGATACAGATCCAACAAAAGTCACTCATACACAAATGCAACTAAATCAATCTAACACTGAAATCACTTTACAATATGATGCAAATCACAACACATTCACGCACATGATAATATTCACCAATACCAATATTCTGGTATCAAAGACAAGTAACACACACAATGTACCAATCCAAGACTACTCAAGAAATCCAATCAAACAATGAAATCACAATGTCTGGCAAATAAGAGAGTACAAAATTCACATAATCCCATCATCTAAACTATCACAAATAATCCAAGCATCAAAGATAATCAACAATCTAAAAATGCTTCTAAAGGGATAGTTTAGTGTGATAATACTCAACACCATTGAACAAGGATGTTTTGTAGTCTTCGGTATTTGATAAATAAAGACAATCTAGAAATAATGTTTCGAAACAGTGCACCACCAGCCACAATTCCAATACTTGCCAGAAAACGGTCTCAAGTTCATTGTCGAAGCTCCATATCCTCAACCGGACCACCAAAAGGTCCATCTCGACGTTTGAAGCAAACTGTCTGTTGAACACTTCGGCGAAAAACGCTTTACGCACCGCCACACGAGCCGTCGCCAGAGCTGCCCATGACATCCATGCTCCATTGCCGGAGGCCATTGGAAAAACGCGCTCCACCAGTGGATACGCCTCATCACAGTGAGTATGGGTCTGGTTTCAGTTTCTTCAACCGATGTCTAGTTTAGCCGGAATCGCGCTTCAAAGTTTCAATTTTTTTAATTTTTTTGAAACTATTCGATGCTGTTCTTCGCAGCTCAAATCTGGTTTTTGAATTTTCTTCACCACAATGATCCTTCTACTGAGGCTCTGATACCATTTGTTGAGATTATGATGTCTAAAATATAATATTCTTGCAAATGCAAGACCTAATAATATCCTAAAGTAGTAGAAAAATAGACAAGAACTTTGCTCCAAATCTCTCTCTCCTCGTTGTGTGTTTGAGATCAGATTTGAAACCGCACATGTAATGCCAGAATCATGACACCATCTCCTTGGGGAATGGCAACTGGAGGCTCACCGGAATTGGATGGATTTTCGCCAAAAAATGTCCTCACATACTCATCGCATCTCTTCTTTGTCACTCAAGCCAAAAACCTAAAGACAAAAGACAAACCCATTGTCTTAATTTATGGCATAGACCTCCAATGGTCAAATATTAAACATGGGGTCGAAGGAGTCAAATGTTCCAAATGGGTTTAAATGAGCCACAACTCACAGTTCTTTTTCATAATCAACTCCGGCCAAAGTAGATTGTACTAAATAGCTGGGTGTTGATGGCAAGAACAATGGAAATCAGAATTGAAAAATTAGCATGAAAAACAAAGTGATCTGTATGATCTTGTCCGGAGAACGTTTGCTGCCTAAATAATCTATGTGAGTCAGAAATATATAAAGGTTTCATTGGGTGAATACTTCCATGTTGGTCATCTCCAGCGACATATTCAGCTACTTCTGCTGCTGCTGTTGTGATCAAGATTTTGCTTATACTTCCGTCAAGCGGGAGAGCACTACATAGAAATTCCCAAGCATCTCTTGACCACAAGTCATCCAAAACAACCAAGCATTTCTCATTTAGCTAGATTTCACGCAGCTCTGCACACAAATTTTCCTCTGACATTTTTTGTATCTTGGCCAATTTTTCGTCAGATATTTGCAGTATGTTGCCCCTCACCATTTAAGCAGAAAGTTGGAGCAGCTTATTCAAGAAAACATCTGCTCTTGAGATAGTCTGCTTGATGTTAATCCAAGCAAAATGCTCAAAATGATTCCTGACTTGCTCTTGATCATGTTATAATTTAAGAGCAAGACTGGTCTTACCTGTGCCAGTAATGCCATATAAAATAATAACTCGATGAACTTCATCGACAATTTGAGCCCTAAGAGCTCGAGTGTCATTTTCCATCCCAACAATACTCTCTACTGGAGTCTGGGGTTCTACAAATACTTTTGTATAAAAATGCCTTAACCTTGCTGTGTTTCTTAGTGCTAGGTAAGATTTTAGCCATTCACAATCCATGGTTACTAGGCTTCTTATTACTCTTTTGAATTCAAGAATCTCATTTGCCAACCAAGATCGAGCAAGTCTTTCGGTATTCACTCTATTTTCTGTTTAGTTATTTTAATTTGTGTATATCATTTACTGACTTTGTTTCCTTACCATGTTTGTAATTTTTTGAGGCCTTGCTAACTCAGCCAAAATCACTTTTATCGCGAGAACACTAGATATTTGGAATTAATTGGCTACAATGCATGTCTTGAAGTATTACTAGGTATTTATCTATATTCTGATGTCATAGATAAGTAATTTTGCTGTATGATATATGTGTGTGCTCTGCCAGTGAAATAACTGGTTTGGCTACCATTTATAAATGATTCAAATTATAAAAGCCGTTTATTTGTTGAATTTCATTTACGTGGCAATGTGTGTTTTTGACACATGGCTTACATCATCTAGCGATGTGTCAAACACACATATTGCCATGCATGTGAGATTCGAAAGATAAATGGCACTTATAATTGAACCTGTTTATAAATGGTTGCCACGTCCTGATGTCAAATGTTCTGCTTTTTTATCTATAAATTGGCTTTCATCATCTTTGAAATCTACATTTGAAGCTTAAACACACCTCATCTTATAGACTATTCAATCTGATCTATGCCTTAATGAAAATCCAGGAAATTACCTTTCGTAAACAATAATATGCTTAATTTCTTTTTGGATGTTTACATTTTCGTTACTCCTAGTCTTGGCAACTAAATGCACTATTATTCTGATTTGGAGAAATGTTTATGCCTGATCTCTTTTGTCCTTCCAGACTGGAAACTTGGCCCATCACCTGATCGTTTGTCAACTGATTCTACCATGACACTACTAAAAAACACGTCTGTACCGACGGCAAAAATCCGTCGGTAACGGTCAAAATCCGTCGGAAAACTGTGTTTCTGATGGGGAAAGAATGGTCAGAAAATCCGTCGGAAATCACCGACGACTAAACTTTGTCGGTAATTTCAAACAGCTTCTGCTGTCCGTCGGTAAATTCAGACGACTGTTAGATTCCGTCGGTGATCACCGACGGGAAGTCTATCCGTCGGTGATCACCGACGGACGACGTAACATATTGAAAAATATTAATTTTAAAGCCATCCTACTTACCCGTTAACCCGACCCGAGAGATCGGAAGAGCG
>CAVNYN010242707.1:0-44220 GCA_963692815.1 Nyctanthes arbor-tristis | reverse complement strand
ATATCATATGGGTCTTGACGCACACAAATAAAATTAATATAATTGATGTTTTTTATGAATTGAATACTTATATCATACAAAAAAAATTAAAATAAAATATAACTATACTTGAAAAAAATAACTATTAATAATTAAGAATTTTAAAAAATAAAATTAAAAAGAAAATAACTACCCCTCTATGTAGTCTTCTCCTTATACGATATCAAGTTTTTAATTTTTTTAGCACATGCGAGAATCTAATTTCTCAAATCTTTATAATAAATTAAATTATTTTAAATTATTCTTCCCGTACATCGCACGAGTGAAAAACTAGATTGGGTTAATTGCTTTCAATTTACTGTACATTATAATTATTGTAAGATGATGCCAACAGAAAAGAAAATTTATTTTTACTTATTATTTATCATTATTTATTAAAACTAAATATTGATATTTACGTAGATATTTTGATAAGATGTCTAACCGTGCAACGCACGAGTGAAAATCTAGTTAGTAAAAATGATCAAAAATAAGAAGAATCCGAAGAAGTATGTGCAAGTGTGGGAGGCGCCGCATAGGACAGTATGTTATATAAGAGAGGCATTAGACCAAAATTATTAGTTTTGATTGTTTATCTAGTAAAAAATTTCTCTTACTCTCGTGGCAGTACTTAATGCTCATGTGTCAATACTGCGGGCATTTTTAATGCATGTGGCACGCCAATAAACATGTCGTTTCATAAAAATGATCTAACATACACTAGACATCTGATATTACTACAATACTAATATAATGCTATATATTATTATGACAGTACTAGACGTTTAATGTTATATTATTTTTAGTATTCCCATGAGAGCATGTATTTTTTTGCCTTTTTGGTGGCGTGATCAATGGAAGTTTCCTTCTAAATATTTATATACAGAATGGTCCTAACACTTTTCAAGGTTCACGAGTATTGATATAAATATTTATTATGTTCATTTCTTTTTATCATGGATTCTTTTGGTAGTGATAGTGATACTTATCGAATGGTGTAGGATTAGTTGCAGATAGGGTTGGGCGTTCGATCCGAAAAACCGTCAAACCCGACTCAACCGACGCGAAACGGGTCGAGTCGGGTCGGGTTATTGTAGTAATCGGGTCGGATTATTGTAGCAATCGGGTCGGTCGCGGGTGAAAAGGTTGAAGAACCCGACCGGGTCGGGTCGGGTCCGGGTTGACTCAGTGCAACTCGGGTCAACCCGCTTAACCCGACTCGGTAAACCCGATTTTTTATATAGAAGAATATAATTTTTAGGTTATAAGGCCAAAGAATTTGGGCCTATTACAATTTTGGGCCAAAGTTTATTTTCAGTTTTTCATTTTAAGCTTGAAACCGCCCAAAACTCGCCAACCGATTCAACTCGAGTCAACCCGAGTTGACTCGGGTTGAGTCGGTTTTCAAAACCGGGTCGGATCGGCTCGGTTCTGAAACCACCAACTCGACTCACTGTCAGGTCGGGTTCGGTTAGACCCAAACCCGACCCGATCCGTCCGACGCCCAGGCCTAGTTGCAGACCTGTACAATCCATTTTTATCAACGAAACTCAATGGTTATGGATGAAAATTCTACTTAATTTGTGGGTGCTTACATTTTGAGTGAGATGTCTCGAGTTTGAACCATACCTGCCCCTCCCCATATCCTCTTGTACTTAAAAAAAAAAAAAAAAAAAGCTAAGAAATGGATGAAAATTCCATTTTAATAATGAAACAAAAGAAAATTTGAATGAAATGAAATGAAAAAATGTAAAAAATAAAGCATGTGTAGTTGTTTCCAATTGTCATAGTTTATAGCTTGGCTACGAAAATTCCACTTTGATAATTAAACAAAAGAATATTTGCAAGAAAATGGGAAAGTTAAAAATAAAGCATGCACAGTTTTTTTTTTTTTTTTTGTGAAACGAAAGCATGCACAGTTGTTTTCAACTTTCATAGTTTATAGCTCGGTCACTCAAGCTTAAAAGTACATTTGGTTCGAGACTTCGATATGTAATGGTTATTCAAATTGTGCCGTAAATTTAGATGGTGAAAAGTCCCGAGTTCAAAGTTCAAACCACATTTACTCCTCCCGGCCTCCCCTATCCCCTTGTATTTGTGAGAAATAAAAAAATTGATCTGTAATACTTTTTGAAACTAGTTAAACCACTTGTGCGTTGTATGAGTAAAAAACTTATTAACATTTGTCATTAGATAGTTGCATAATAAATCTACAATATTTACACGTCCGTAGAAAATAAAAAAACAAAAGTGTACATTACATGAATCAATAAGATCAATTGACTTAGTAATCGTGAAATTCAAGATCGTTCATAAGACAATCCATATTCCTACATCTAATATGCCGTACATATGCAATAAAAAGAAAAATTTATTACTATCATTCGATACATTTCGAAGATATAAGTTCAATGACAAATGTATAATATTATTAAATTTAAATTTGTCTCCTCTATAATTATCAAATGTTCTGGTCGGATACGCCTCTCCCGTTACCCAACTTGTACCCATTTGAATCGATTACAAGGCAAGGTGGTTTGGGTTGGGTAGGTAAAAAATACCCGTTACCCGCCATATTTCAAAATCCTAAAAAAAATGTAAAATGAAAAAATAAATATATATTCAAGTAACATTAAACTCACCAACACACATGGTAGAGATGATGAATGAATGAATTAAGAGAGATTAGAGTTTGTTTTAGAATTAACTTTTCAGATTTGATATTTTAATTTATTAGTGAAAAAGTTTAACAAAAAGAAAATAAGCAACGTGATTAAGGCCTGAGTGTTAAATTTAACTGTCACATGTTCAAATCTTCTTTAAGTCCCTTCACTAAAGTTTTCTTTTAAGGGGGAAAAATGAAAGAAAGAATAACTTAACTTATTATATAACTTAAATTAAAGGGTAATTATCTATCTATAACTTAAATTAAAGGGTAATCTATCTATAACTTAAATTCAAATATATCTATAATTTATTATATAACTTAACTTATTATTCATAACTTAACTAATTTTGTCCCACAACTTATGGCACACTATTCATTAAATTCAGTGCAAAATATTCCCAGTGAGATGCAATTCTTGTTGGGAATTTATTGTTGGGTTTGTTGTCAAAAATAATCCAAAATTGAAAAGGAAAAGGTAAGGGAAAGAAGAAGAATTCTAGGAGGAAAATGAATCCAAATTATAGAAGGATTGTCTTGTCTTCCAAGGAAACGAAGCCTATAAATAGAGATGTTTTCTTCTTCTTTTATACACAAGTGGTACAAGTGAGTTGAGAGAAAAATTAGTGAGTCTAGCACCTTGAAGAGTTTTCTTATAACTCTTCGTGGTTTGTTCGAAGGGTTGAAAATTAGGTGTGGTAAAACTCGGGGTGATTTTTCTGGTGTCACTTGGGTCGGGTCAGAGAGTCTTGTGAAGAAAAATAGTAGTTTAGCGTCTTGAGATTTCTTTAATTCTTTGCGGGTTAGGCAAAGAGTAGAAATTGGTAGATACGGTAAAGCTTGTTATATTTTTCTTGTTGTACTTGGGATGGGTTTTGGCGAGTGAAAATTCTGTATGGTTGTAGCGACTTTAATCATATAGTGGAAAGCTTTGACAGTCCGTTAAATTCGTCTTCGTCTTTTATTTTTCTTGTCTCAATTAAATTCCTTGAACAACGGTCTTGCGGGCGTAATCGAAAAATTCACATTAATTCCCAACAATTCTCCCGTTGACAGGGACAAAAGGCGATGCCTCAACAACGCATGCACATTATTATATAATACATACAATTTAGCCACTTATATTATTATTATTATTATCCATTTTCAAACATGTTGTTTTCAAGCTTTCTTACACGTTATATATATATATATACACACGACCACATAATTAAGTCAATAATCTACTAGTAGAAATAGTTAATTACTTTGACAACTCAGTTATTCCATAAATAATCAACTTCTTAATCAAACGACTTGTTCTTATACCAAGCATTACGACATGTTCATGGACTCTCTCGTATAAGGTTGTCTCTCCTTTCTCTCTCTCTCTCCCTCCGAATTTCTCTTTCCATTAAGAGGGAGATGGTCAATTTCATGGCTAGTCCACTCTTGTTTCGGGTGTTTAAGGATTCAAGAAGAGGGTTTTTTTTGGTACCATTTTTCTTGGCTTTTGGGAGTTCATTTTTCATCTTCGTCTCCATTTCTTCCACCTTGAAACTTCATATCCCTCCAGAGCAAACCCGGTTTCCGTTGAATCCGACGTCTCTCAAGTTTTCGATACTCAATCCACAACCCGTTGTGCTTAAGAATGTTTCCGTCGAGGATGAAGCCAACGCTTTGCTTCTTGATGCTGATCATGATCTTCAAGAATCAAGTGATCGAGTTCAAGAAATCATTCCTTTATCAAATGAACTTCTTCCGGGGCCAAAAGAAAGTGGTAAGACAAGTACTCCTTTTTTTTCATGATGATCACACTTTCTTCGATCGATGTCTTATTATACAATTGATCTCCCGTTATCTTTTGGCGTTTTAAAGACCAAAAGGGTCGAGAAAAATTCTAGTTCATTCGTCTCTTTGAATTTTCATACAAGTTTATTTTCATATATAATAATTATAATAATAAAATCTCTCAATACGTCAAAACAGGTGGCTGCTAAGGTGTCAAGGTTGAATTAGTCACAAGTAAAACAAAGAAAATGGCAGTATAAATATTTGCTACTTGGTAAACTTGAGGTATCATATCTGATTCGTTTTGTCCTAACTCCTAACAGGTAATATTTATATAAATTTTTTTATTACTATATTTAGTGTTCATCAGAGATCAATAATTGCATTGTCCCTATGCTCTTCGACATTGACATCAACTAATAAATACACTGTGATATTGACATCAGCCAAATAATACAATTACTGAGTGATATTGATATCAGCAAATACAGAAACGACAATATCAACTTCCAAAATCCAAATTAGTCGAGGCAATGATGCATATAATTGAGAATCAAATTTTACTTTAATTTGTTGGAATCTTATTATTGGGTTGTTCCGTCGAAAAGCATCGACAAGATTATTAAGAAAGTATTATTTAATCCATCACGTACATAACTCTTTTTGACAATTTTCTTGTATATCTATCATTTACAGAATTACAAAACGAAGTGAATAACGACGACGTATTCCACGACCGGAACCTCTTCGAGAAAGACTACGAAGAAATGAACAAATCCCTGAAAATTTACGTCTATCCCCACAAAAAAAATGACCCCTTTGCAAAAGTACTTCTGCCGGAGGACCACGAGCCCGGAGGCAACTATGCCAGTGAAAGCTATTTCAAGAAATGTCTATTCAAAAGCCATTTCATAACGAATGACCCTTCAGAAGCAGACCTTTTCTACATGCCATTTTCAATTGCTGGATTGAGAAATGACAAGAGAGTTGGGGTAGGAGGGATCAAGAAGTTCGTGAAAAACTATGTTGACAACATTAGTTCGAGGTATCCTTATTGGAACCGAACAGGGGGAGCAGATCATTTCTATGTGGCATGTCATTCCGTGGGGAGAACGGCCATGGAAGAAGCTGTCGAAGTGAAACTCAATGCAATTCAAGTTGTTTGTTCTTCGAGTTACTTCCTTACGGGGTATATTACTCATAAAGATGCATCCATTCCACAGATTTGGCCAAGGAAAGGAGACCCTCCAATTCGTGCTCCATCTAAAAGGTAGCCATTTTAGTACAAATCACAACTTATGGTGCACGTTAGACACGCTTTTGTTAAGATACATGATGGTATCTGAGTTTTCTTCTCATGTCAAATATCGACTCTTTTTGGACGTTGAGATATCTTTATAATTATCATTTTATCCCAAAGGTAGCCATTAATCTTTGACTTTTCCACAATTTTATTAACAAAATGACATTTTTCTCCCTAACGAGTACGTGTCTATGTCTTTATGTCTCTCACGTTCTATTCAACATCTTTGATCAAAAATACACATTCCTGTATACATTGTTATATATATATATATAGTAGAAATAATAAAGC
This sequence comes from Nyctanthes arbor-tristis, assembly GCA_963692815.1. NCBI lineage: Eukaryota > Viridiplantae > Streptophyta > Magnoliopsida > Lamiales > Oleaceae > Nyctanthes > Nyctanthes arbor-tristis. The sequence continues at coordinate 38,173 of CAVNYN010242707.1, read as the reverse complement.
TGAAGATATCGTACTTGTTAGTTTATCATGGAACAATTTTTTAGATTAGATTAAATTAAATTGTCATACTTTAGTGACACAATGAGTGACAGAGAAGTTATCAGACCAAATTAATAACTATTAATTGATTTAAAACTTAAAAGTAATAGGGTAAGTTAGAAAACAAGATCTTAACCAGTGTCAACTGTGTCACGTAGTTATGTAGCATGACGCCACTTTCTTTTTTTTTTTTTTAAATAAAAAAAAATGGCACTGATCTCTCCCAAGTCAGTAAGAAGCTAATATAATAGCATGGAGGGAAGTGTGTGTACGTGTCATGTGTCTGTAATATCTGTCTTCTTCACTATCACTATATTGTTGTTCATTAGCAATTTAACGTTGTAGGAAAAAGCTAGCTTTCTACGCCGGAGCAATGAACTCTCGAGTTCGAAAGAATCTCGTTGAAGCCTGGAAAAACGACGAGGACATGTCCATCCACAGGGCTCGCCTAAAAACTCCATACTCAGAAGCCCTATTGAGCAGCAAATATTGCATCCATGCCAAAGGATTTGAAGTAAACACTGCCCGGATCGGAGATGCCATATACTATGGCTGTGTCCCTGTGGTTTTGGCCGATCACTATGATCTCCCATATGCTGACATTTTGAACTGGAACAGCTTCTCCATCGTCGTCTCGGCTGTGGACATTCCATTGCTCAAGGATATACTTGAAGAAAGAGGGATGGAGGGGTACTTGAAGTTGCAGAATAATGTAATCAAAGTTGAGAGGCATTTCCGGTGGCATAATGATCCAGTTGATTTGGATGCTTTTCATATGGTTATGTATGAATTGTGGCTTAGAAGAAGTCAAGATCGGAAGAGCATTTGGTTCTTAATTTGTTTGATATATTCTTGAAACTTTGGTTTCCCAATATTATTTCTTTTGCTAGAATTCAAGAAATGTAGAGAATGAATGAGTGTAAGAATTAAAATAGTTGGCATATATGATATATATAGTTGAATGTAGAGGTGACAAACTAGCTCGAGTATATATATGTTCGTGCAAAAGCTTTTTGGCTCGCCTGCCATATAATAAGCTTAGTTAAGAGATATAATAAAGTAAATACATGTCTTATAACCAGCAGATTGGTGAAAATAATGAGCTCCACTTGTAAATTAAATAACAAAGGGTGGTTTTGAAATTAGAAATTATTGTACAGACCTAGAGAAAAGTAGATGTTTTGATCACCAAGTACATGAGGTGACACTTAATTGAATATACTGCAGTTTTATCTTTTGGCACACTACTCCATAGGATAAGTGATAAGGATTTTCTTTGTTTTGCATTCTCTATCATTCTTGCTTATATGTAGTTGAATGACTTGATTTAAAGATGGTTATTGTATATAACTTCATGTTGTGCCAATCTTGAGTAAATGAAGTGTTATTGGCTTCTGTATTTGTGATCATGCCTTGAGATTTTGCATTTATGCTCCCTTTGAAAATGTCAATTTGAAAAGTTTTTGATATATTCTCTATCTTATTTAAAGTTTTTTTTTTTTTTGCATATTACATTATGTAGTTCACCAGTTATACATACTTACATTACATAGGGTGCCTGAGCATACACCTTCTAGGTGGTCACTTAGGGCCCCCAACCATGACTCAGGAAAAAAGGCTCTGAAATTAAAAAATTATTATTGCAACTTTAAATATTTATATTTTAAGTATGATATATAATACTTAAGAGGCATTTATTAGCTGCAAAGGAGAAAAAAATTAATTGTAAAGTATGATTAATAATCAGTTTAATTCATATGACTACCACATTTATATATTTAATTTATTAATATATTCTACAAATAAAATTTTGCCATATAAGTTTTAGTTCAAGACCCCCCCAAAATTTTAATGTAAAAGTTGTTTAGGGCCCCTAAAAACTTTGGAATAGCCCTGCATACTTATGTAATGGCTTGCATACTATTAACGTTGTGGTTAATTTCGATTGTGTCACAATCTCCATAATTTCTATTTGCATGCATAGAGTCACATGACTTGATTCAAACATGGTTATAATAAAAATAACTTCATATAAATCTAATTTTAGGTGATGAACTGTGTCATGAACTCTATTTAATTGCTAAATGCTTTCTAATTGATGATAACTTGTTTTAATTTAACATTTCAAATATATTAGTTGCAGCTAAAATTTATTTCATTAACAAAACCATGAATTTGCTTTTCAAATAGTGTGAATTAACTAAGCTGTTTCCAAAATAGTAACGGACATCGTGCGTTCACGATGGACCACTAGTTCTTTAAAAAAAGGAAAAAAAGCCAAAAAACAAGAAAATTAAACTATAATTTACTAAAAGATAAGCATATAGAAACTGAAATGTAGTTACTCCCCACATGTGATCTCGTGAGTGTGATCTCGTATTTTATGAAAACGCACGGTTACTTAAAACACGGTTTACATAATAATAATTTTAAAAAACTGTAGTTGTCAAATCACAATAATAAATTATAAAATAACAGAAAATAAAAAAATATAATTAATTTAAATATATAATGTAAAAATAAAAGCTCTCCGTGTAATTTTGCAACAAAACATAGGATACCGTACATAGATCCAATAATTCCACTGTATTTCTAGTTTTTCTAGGGAGGGGAAAAAAGGAAAAGAAAAGAAAAAAAAAAAAAAAGGCATTTGTCTAAATATTTTATTTATGTGTAAACAGCGATTTTATTTGAGGCTCAGAAGCGCGATATCAAAACCGTTGAAGGAGGCTTGGATAGGGGAAATTTATTTATCCACAGCCCTCTCGCCCTCTTCTCCATCTGACAGGCATGCTGGAGGCTCTAACTTTCTCGAATTCAGCTGTTTCACTACTACCTGGTGGCCGAAGCGTCACATTGCCGGAGTTTCAAGGCCATCACCTCTGTTCAAATTCGTTCACATTATCGAGTCCGACATCAAAACCATCTCGCCCACGAGTTCGAATCGCTTGCGCCGCCGCTCAACGTTTATCTGTTGATGAAGGTTATCAATATAGTTATCTTGCTTCAGCTTTTCTACCTTTTCGAATTATGCTTTTAGAGTATCAGTGAACACTCATGTATGATGGTGTTTTAAATTTTAATACATGGGAGATATGAAGCTTTGTTAATTTTATATATTGGACTTGCTACTTGCTAGTGATATGTATCTGATATCTCTACTTTTACGGCGGAAAAGGCTTTTAGTTATTGAAACTTTGCGCCGGGTAAGAAAAATTCATTTATTTTTAATTTTAATTTCACATGAATTTCCGGAGTGTACTTGACGAAATAGTTCTGAGGTAAATTATGCAAAATTTGTGGCTAGGGAAAAGCAGGGAAGTGAGCAGGAGTTTCGGGAGACTGAAAGCGCGGAGAGTGAGAGAGATTGTTAGAGAAACTTATGAGAGAAAGAAACAAGTCAACAACCCGAGACAAGATGAACAGAATGCCAAAATTACTCCACCTGATCTGCCCAATGTGTTGCGTGGTGAGCCCAATTTATTGCATGAGAAGGCGGTCTTCAGTGTTCAGGAAGAGGTTTCGAAGAATATGGACTCTATTTTCCCATCTGCCAGAGAAAATGGTTCTTCTTCGACAGCTTTTACTCCATCCTCAAATGGGTGGGGCAACGTAGAGTCAGTTGATAGCTATAGATACAAGGCAGATGATATCTCAAAAAAGTTGAAGAAATTGAATGGCAAGAGTGGCTTCTTTAGCAGAATGTCATTTGAGGAATTGGGATGTAGTGACTATATTACTGAATCATTAAGGAACCAACAGTATTTGCGTCCTTCGCATATCCAGGTAAATAAGTTAACTGTCAGTATGTATTTTCATTCCCTGACAATCACCATTCCATCTACAGCATTTACATTTCATGCCCATGGAATATATTCTAGGACTCAACTCAATAATATATTCTGTCTACTGGGTCAATGAATGTTGCATTTCTTCCTACTTAGAGCTTCATATCCTTTAGTATACGTCTCCTAGCAACATCCCCATACAAGACTGGTAGTTATTCTGATACTTGATCTATCCAACTTCAACTTGTGTTGAACATCAATCTCAGGTTCTCTACCTCCCCTTCTTTACTTATGCGTACTGATCCTGACATTACCGTTTCTCCAGCTATTCTACTTTCCGGTGCTCTTTGTGCTTGTTCGGGAAAGTGTGGTGTTTCGTGCACCCTCTTTGTAAGATCACTGATTAATGATCTTCGAGACAACTTTCTGCTGGACATTTTTTATAATGCATTTCACTTATTCAAAGAATGGAGACTAATGAATTGACCCTGACATTCCTGCATAAGTATAGAACTTACAAAGCGCTCTTCCGATCTCTCACCAGTTTCTGTTCCCATAACAAGGCAAATAATAAGGGAAAGGAGCATTCATGCATGGGAATCTATAAGATTTTGTACTTTCACTTTTTCACAATGGAGCACTGTTATCAATCAGTGTAAAGCATTTGTTTTAGACAACCTGCATAGACATCCTGTTAAATTCATTAATAAACTTACAGGGAATGGCATTTGGACCCGTTATTGGGGGAAAGAGTTGCATTATAGCTGATCAAAGTGGATCTGGGAAAACTTTAGCATATCTTTTACCACTAGTTCAGCGTCTTAGACAAGATGAACTTCAAGGACTTGGAAAACCAGTATCTCAAAGTCCTCGAGTTATTATATTGGTTCCAACTGCTGAGTTGGCTTCTCAGGTCTGACAAAATCTTGAGCTCTTATTTGAAAATGTAATCTGTTTTTGGTGCTGATTTTGTTTATGTGCTTTATGTTTTCCACCGTACTTATTTTAGTTCTTGAACTTTGGAAAATGATGATGCAATGCTGTTACTTAAATAAAAAGATAATAATTTTTTTATGAAATCTTTTCCCTGGGGATGTTTGCGTCTAAATGGAGTTGAAAGGTCGTGAGAGAGAGATTTCATAGTTTTCACTAAAAACTTTTGGATTCATGGTATTTGGTAATCTTCACCTCCACACCCCCTCCCTTTCTCCTTCTTGTTGCCCCTGCATGACCTTTTTTTTTTTTTTTGTACATTTTACGTCAGTGCATCTAGAAAGCACATACATTTATTCAAAAGATTTTATTTAGTTTGTGTTCTTTAACATGGAGCATTAGGGTAAATGATGTAACCAAATTCTGAAATTCAGTACCTACCTAATTTCATTTTTCTCTAAGTCCTACCCCTTGTTGGAAGATTTTCGCATGAAAGTTTTGATTTCTTGTGGCATATTGGTACATGCTTGCTTCTAAGTGATAAGCTTGTTGTACTTATTCTATGCATTTGATATGTTTTGTTTAATCTTTTGATATGTTTTGTTTAATCTTACACATCTAGAAACAATAAGTTTCTTTTTTCCTCTCATTTTGGCTAAATTCTCTTTTTCTTAATCTTCATACAAAATTGGCAGGTTTTAAGTAATTGTCGATCGCTGTCGAAATTTGGTGTCCCTTTCCGGTCAATGGTTGCTACGGGTGGTTTTCGGCAGAGAACGCAGTTGCAGAATCTTAAACAGGAATTAGATGTTCTGATAGCTACTCCTGGTAGATTCATGTTTCTCGTAAAAGAGGGATTCTTGCAGTTGGCGAATCTTAAATGGTATTTATCATTTACTTCTGTTTAGACTTACTATCTGAATTCATGTCTAATCAATCTCTTATTCAAGAATCTGTGATTTCAGTTGTATGTTATATAAAACCCTGGTCATAAGTTTTACATGCATTGATTCGAACAGTAAACCCATAAATTCATTCATTCTTGTAAATGTAAATTGCTCATGATAATTAATAGTTCATTTTCAAATTTTTGTAAGAAAAGATACATTAACTGAAGGATTAAAGCATGCGTCTGAACTTTTATAGCTAATAATCAAATAGGCATGCTCACATTCATCCAAACCTTATGGAGGAGAGCTTCTTGATTGGGATTCGTTGTGTTTGGTTAATAGGAATTTTTAACGGATATGGAAAATGAACTTAGAAATCTATGGTTAAAAGAGAGAATATCAGTTTCAATAGGAATTTGGTTGATTTTAAAGAGAGAGAGAGAGAGGTTGTTTATGGCTTAAAATTTGTGAACGAAGGTTGTGGAAAACCTATTTTAAATTTTAAGTTACTTTTTAACTTTTGGGTACTGTTATACGGTTATGCTCATTGTTGCACAGTGAAGAGGAGAAGATACGAGACACACTTTCTGCCGGGATTAGGCAATATACATTAATTTTTTAGAGCGTCCCACTGCAACAATGTCAACGGGATGTTTTTGGAATTGGTGAAGAATGTTTGTAGCACAATTAATGCTAGAAAGTGGCTAGCACAGTATCTACTTCTAGATGTTGTCCTTACCATTAATTTTACTCTCCCCCCTCCCCCCCAATTAACTATTTGTAGTGTGGCACGCATATGCAATGCCTGTTGTTGAATTAGAGATGTTATTTATTCTTATAAGATGAGAGAAGATAAAAACACATACATCTTATTAGGATTAGGCAAAGTACAAAAGCATATCCTGATTCTCATAATTAAGTCTTTCCATTGCTTATCGTGTCTTTTCATATGTTGTTTAATCTAGATTATACTGTTATGACATTGAGAAGCAACCAACTAAGCTTTTCCCCAGTCAGCAATCTATTTGTATTTTAAAAATGAGTAGTTGAGATTTGTATAGTACCAGTGGGCCCTCAAGATATGTGAATGTGATTAGTTTGACCAAATTCTATTTTGAAATATAATATATTTTCTAAGATGGGCTTGGATACTTTAGTTTTACTTGTATGGTATCAAAAAGTAACCAAAATTATTATTGATTTCAAGGACGTTAGAATTCATTTCTGAAGCTCTAAGACCTAATGTCTCTGGTAATTAATTAACCGGAAACATAAAAGGAAAAAGGAAAAAGTGATTTGCAATTATGACAGTATTTTGGACTTGAAAAAATCTTATGTGTCCTTAATGTGGAAAAAAAGGGGAAAGGAAATCCCATCTTCAACCTACCACCATTTTATTCGATACCACCACCTGCACCCATTACCCCATGAAGGTCACCATTATGTACATATGCATACAAAATACCACCACCATGGTTCCACAATCACCGTAGCACCACAACTACAACCCATCACCATTTAAAAAAAAAGGAAAATACAAAAAATAAAAAAATAAAAAAAATGAGGCAGAAAATTAAGGATGAGGGGTGGAGCAGGTTTTCAAGGCCAGCACTCGACGCCGTAGATCTGCAATGCCGATTTGTGATCCCATAAGGGTGCTGCTAAAGGTACTGTAGATCTGAAACGTCCCTCGTAGCATTGCAATTGCATCACCTTTAAGGATTTGCAATTGCATTATTGATGGTTTGATGGAGAGCGGTGGTGGATAAGATGAGGAGATTGAAGTAGATGGGATATTTTGTCCCTTCAACTCAAATCGTTTCTATTGTTATAACATGTAGAATAAACTACCATGCTTTCTGTAGTCGCATCATTTATAACTTTCTATTTTGCAATTATTTCTTAATAATAATAATTTATTTCCATCTGAAATTTAAGACATGCCTATAATCCAAGTTGTGTTGGTCATTCGAACTCTTAGAAAGTTATTATCACTTTTTCTTCTGCCTTTCTTTCTTTCTTTTTCTTTTTCTTACCTTTTTTTTTTTTTTTGGGGGGGGAGGGGCGTTTTGTGGGGGGGGGGGTTTGGGGGATATAATCTCAGTTTGAGGAGATTTTGGCCGTCGACTCAGATCGATAAACTTATACATAATATCAGCGCATGACAAGTTAATTACTCTCTAAATTTGTATAAAACTGTAAGTACTTATGAATTATTGTTTTTGTCTATTTGTTTCACTTTTATCGTGAAGTTTGAAGATTCATTAATTATCTATACCCTTGCCCAACATGGTCAACACCATCAACTACTAGCCTTACTCCCCACAGTATGTAGTTTAAAATTTTTTTCTCCATTTAATCTTAGAGTTCTCTTCAGTACGATCATAGGGATTCACATCTTTTGCAACAATCTCAGACCATGCTAATTTTGGTCTACCCTTAGGCTTATGACATATGGACACGTTATACGATGACTCTTAAAGTCTGGTATATTATCTTTTACGCCAACAGAGGAAGTGTACAGTGTACCAGCCATTCAAGATTGTCTTTCTTTGGTTTATCTTGACCCGGTTCCTCTCACTAATTGGCATGTGGATCAGTTTGTATTTTGTCCATATCGTGTAAAAGAATTAAAGAACTATTATACGCCTCATATTTAATATCTTTCTTTCTTCAAATTGAGTTGTTTGCTTTGGCTATTTGAGTCCCTAACTAAAACTTAATTTTATGCTTCAGTGCCGTGTTGGATGAGGTTGATATATTGTTTAATGATGAGGATTTCGAGCTTGCCTTACAATGTTTGCTGAACTCTGCTCCTGTTACGATGCAATACCTGTTTGTGACTGCAACATTACCAGTAGAAATATATAACAGGCTAATTGAAAATTTTCCTGACTCTGAAGTTATAATGGGTCCTGGTATGCATCGCACAAGCCCTGGGCTAGAGGAGGTACATTTCTTTTACTGATTTCACATTTGTTGTAGGTGGAAGTAGTGTTATTTTGCAACAAATGATGCTAGTTTATTTTGGCTTTTATGCATCTCAAATTGTAATTAGTTTCAGTAAGGGTCGAATTAATTAAAAAAGTGATCTTTGGGGAAAAACAAAAAAAAAAAAAAAAAAAAAACCGTATCATGAGTTAGGGCGCACCTATAGACTTTACTTTGCTTGCCTGTAGTGCTTTTTCCTTTCATTTTTTGCGTCTACAGCCTTTTCTGAGAACTGGTCCAACATGGGAAATGTTGGAGTTTCATTTTCATTCGAAAAAATATCTTGACTTTTCGGGCTTCTGTCGGTGAATTTGTTGACCGGTGGGACCTCCATGCAAAAAGTAAACCAAATGCAAAAAGTAAACCAAATGCAAAAAGTAAACCAATGATTCTGGCTATCGCTGCTAGATATCCTCTATATACTCAGTATTAGTGATGTTGATGCAGTGGGCTGGGGCAGGACTGAAGATTATTTTGCCCTGTTCCCAGCCAATTTTCAAGAAGGGGCAGCGCTGGATGAACTCTCACACTGTTTGACATTTTAAATTTCTGTTTTATTTAGTTTCTTAAATTTATTTTTTATATTTTTCTAGTTAATTATTATTTTTTAATGTCAAACACGAGAAGGCAGGGTCAAGGGCACCTAACTCTCCCCAGCCAACCTTGGGACAGTTTTTTGCTGCATTGGAGGCAGGGATGGTTGTGCTGGGCGATCATTTGGTTATTCTTTAATATATATAGCCCATACATTTTTCATATTGAAACTTAAATTATTGTCTTGGAACAGAGTGATCTGATCATTGATGTCTTAGGGCTATTCTCCAGTCTATTAGCAGTTGCTAGGGTAGTGAGATTGCAAAATATTCTGTTGGCCTAGGAAGGAAAAAGTTGGGGTGAAATGTTAAAAATGTACCTTTTTTCGAAGAGTCAGTGGCCAGAAATGATTGTTGGAAAAAAATTTGATTTTGGAAAAATCATTTAGATATTGGGTCTTTTGAGTAATAGTAATGTAAATTGGTCTGCTAGATTAGTAATGTAGTCTAGATATGTTATCAGCTAAATTATTTCTTTCTCATGGAAGATGACTATGCTAGATCAGTAAAGTCTTCTTGATCTCCCATTTTGCGATGTAGATTTTTCCTCCTCGTAGCTACTTGCTTCGGGTGTTGGCTTATACATCTAGACTACAAGAGGGATCTTCTGTGCCAAAAGAAAATCATATGCTTACTTAAACTTAGATGATCTCCATGATTTCCGTGTCACTATTCCATAACATCACTATGCGGATTAATCCAATTCTGAAGAGGCATCTGTATGCCATAATGCATGTCCCTGATAGACTTCATTGCTGCGACTGGATTTTAAATTCCGTATGTTGTTAACTGGTTTTGGCTCAAATGAATAGATCTCTTAACTTATGATACTTGTGATACTCAGATCCTAATGGATTGCAGCGGAGACGTCCATGCAGAAAAAACTCCTGATACAGCATTTCTCAACAAGAAAAATGCTCTTCTGCGTCTTATAGAGGACAGTCCAGTTAACAAAACAATTATTTTCTGTAACAAGGTACTTCTCAAGATCATATGTCCAACAACTGTTTTACAGATCTGTTTTTCATCTTCACTAATGTACTTCTATATAAATCACCATTCATCTACGATGATGTAGATTGAAACGTGCAGAAAAGTTGAGAACGCATTAAAGCGATTTGATAGGAAAGGAGATCGCACAAGAGTTCTACCATTCCATGCAGCTCTTGAACAAGAATCAAGACTTGCAAGTATAGAGGACTTCCGTAGCATCCCGTCCAAGAATGTTTCAATGTTTTTGGTGTGCACTGATAGGTATGGTTGTCATTTTATTGTTTACAATGCTGCACATTTTAGCTCGAGTTATGCAGATGTATTTTACCTGTAGACATGTATCTAGTTCTTGGGTAACATCGTGAATAAGCAACCAAAACAAGAGAGAAATTAATGTAATAATTGATTATCATGCCATTTTTGCAGAGCGTCTAGAGGAATTGATTTCGCAGGTGTGGATCATGTAGTGCTCTTTGACTTCCCTCGGGACCCAAGTGAATATGTACGTCGTGTAGGAAGAACGGCAAGAGGTGCTGGAGGTAAGGGGAAGGCGTTTATACTTGTGGTTGGTAAGCAAGTTTCTCTTGCAAGGAGAATTATTGAAAGAAACCTAAAAGGCCATCCTTTGCATGATGTTCCGTCTGCGTACGAAATGATGAGTTAGATTTCGATGGTGGAAAGGTAGAATTTGAACCAAGCTGTAAGTTGATGGTGAGTTTTGTAAGTGAAAATCGAAATAAGTTAATATATGGATTCCGATCTCCATCATCTACAAGTAGTTTATGGACGTCGGTGCGTTGCGAAATGCATGTGTACCTATTACCATCCAAATAGTAATAAATACCATGTATGTCATAAAAGCTAATTATATTGCCATTACAAAATATTATTGTCCCACCACAAAACATGTTAGTAATACCACATTTTAAGTGCACACTAATCAAAATATATTTTTTATATCTACACCACACTTGAATTTACTAGATTAGCCTTAGAAGGTCCGTTTGACATCATTTATAATTTATCCTGTTTATAAATAAAAATAATCATTATATTTTCCTAGATACAAGGTAAGTACTACAATTGACACTTTGGAATGATTTAAAAAACACATTTCATTAGTCCATGTGGCAAATTTAAATACTTATAGGTGTTAAAAAAGAATAATCATTACTTTCATTTATGAATGAAATCAATTATAAATCAATCTAGACGGACCCTTAATTTTTTTCATTATTTATCTTTTTTACCAATTTGTATGGTAATGAGAAAAAACAAAAGAAAATCGGTCTCCCCCCCCCCAACCAAACCCAAAAAAAAGGAAAAAGAAAAGAAAAACGGCAATTATATTGCCACTTCAAAAGTTAATTACCTCACCACATTTTTATCCCACAATGAATAAAGATGAAAATTGATATATACAGTCATAATAAATTTAATCTCCATATTTCTCTCACCACTCTTAGAACTGCATAATCACCATTTTTTCACCTAATCTAAATTTCTCGTCAATAAAGCCCGATGGAGGGAAGTGAATTAGTGGCATAGACGTGGTTTTGTGTTGAACCCACCTTTCTTCTCACAAACGGCCAAACTAACATTTTCTTTTAGATTTGGGAGTTTGGGTGTTATTCTCCTTTCCGCCCCGTGTTATTCCCCTCACCCTCTCCCACAAAACACAAAAAATCATCTGCATTTCAAATACTACAGTTTCTAATTGGCACTCACTTCTCGTTAATCTTAATTAATCTGTGTTATTTCCTCAAGAAAATTCATTTGTGTTAATTAATCTATGATAATAGCTGTCGGAAAAAAATTTTTACGAGTTGCCGTGGTGCTTTTAGTTAACAATATCTAACCGGAAAGATTAGATAATGAGAAAGAAATACAAAGAAGAATAGATTTTCAATGTGGTGTAGAGAGAAAATAATGTAAAAAATGATGAAAAATATAATATATTTTAAAGGAACGTACAACATATTTAAATTAAGGTTGTTAGTGTAATCTTACTGAAGGACATCTAATTTAATTTGTGGTGTGACAATTAAATATTGTAATAGAAATATAATTACCCAAAGAAAAATTGTTGGAACAGCATTACATGTCACTCTTGATTTTACCAATTTGGCCCCAAATGTAAAATTCAATGTCAAATTGCCTTTCACATAGGAGAGTAAAATATTACCACTACCCCACTAAGATAGTCTAATTTTTCTATTTCATCTGTCAAAAGATATGGTCTTTTTTCTATTAAAAAAATAGTTAAAATATTAATTTTTTATACCAAAATTTAATATACATTGTAATCTACAAAATAGTATTATTATTCTATTTAAAGTGTGATTAGGAGTGGGCAAAATTTTAAAAACCAATACAAACCACAAAACCAACCCGCTATGGGTTGGATTGGTTTGGTTTCCTAGTCCAATGGGTTTGGGCTAGTTTTTAATTTATTGGTTTTAGTTAATTATTGGGTTGGGCTAGGTTGGGTTGGGTTGGGTTGAGTAAACCCATTTAGAACCAATTCAATCCGCTTCTTGTCTTGCACTAAACTACATTCCTCTTCTCTTATTCTGAGGCTGCGTTCTTGTACCACTGTCCATATTGCCTCCACCCATTTGCAATATGCCTTGCTAGACGAGAAAACTTTCATTTACAATTATTTATTTTTATTTTTTGTCTTTTTTAATAATTGTTTTCCCACTGGCCACATGTGCAAATTTATCACTTTCAAACTCAAAGTTGTTCAAAGTTATAATTAAAATATAATAAAAAATATAAAATAACACCAAATATAAAAAAAAATGAAACGAGGGTGTAACGTATATATTTAAAAATGACTAATTTCCACCATGTCAAATATCTCTTTTATCCCTTCCGTGGGGTGGGGTGGGGGGCCTTAAATTTTTTGTGTACGTACAATGTTGAAGATACATATATAAGTATAGATTAGATCACATATGAAAATATTTGGAAAGAAATAAAAAAAAAACACTGAAAATGTTAATGATTGTGTTAATATTTAAATATCACACTATTTAATAAATCAAAAAGTATATTATGTAAATAATATTAAATTTTATTTTTTCAACACTATTTATTGCTAAGTCGTCTACGGTCATATTTGTCGCGAATCTTCAGACAAACCAGAGAGGTGAGTTATGGCTTTGTATTGTGTGATTCTTCAGCTAATTTCCTCTTTGCTGGGGCCATGAAGATCCCTGGTGAGTTTGAAGTGAGAGTGGTAAAGGCTATTGGGGGTGAAAAAAGTGCTTAAATGGCTTTAGGCTTCAGACATTCGGAATGTTGTGGTTGAATGGATTCCTCTCTGGTTTTTTATGCTTTGTTTCGTGATTCAGTCGATTTATTCCCTTTTTGATTGATTATTGAAGCATGTAAGCCCTATACAAAAGATTTTAGAGAGTTAGCCTTCTCATGCGTTCGGAGAACTGCTAATCAGGTTGTTCATCTCTTAGTTGGGGAAACTGGTTCCACGTCAGCCTCCATGATGTATTACATTTTGATAATTCTCATGAATAAAATCTTCCTATTCAAAATAATAATAATAATAAAAGAAAAAACAAAAATTCCAAATAATCTTTGTAGTATTCTAATTTAATGTGATGTGGTCCTCAGTGATTAATTTCTACTTGTTGCTCTTCACAAACAATTTAATCTTATCAGTTTAGTATAATTATTAAATCTAAATCTTTTCAAACCAACAACTAGATCTTTCTCCATCGAATTTCCAACTTGATTTTGTTGTTTCCCCATGTTTACCAAATGATGTTTACATATTCACTTATACACTTTTATATTCAAGAGTAATTAAAACATGCGTTGTACGTTGTATGATAACATATAGTGTAATATATACAAAAACTTAGTATAATAAAATAATTAATTTAGGACCATTTGGTTCCTATGCTTGTTCATAATATTTAAATATATTTCAATTTATAGTATGATTATTGCATGCAATAAAAAAGTTTATAATCATGTATGATTTCTTTTAAAGTATTATTTAAACAATACACTTATAAAATAGTACTTTGTAGAGATGACATATGGTTGCTTTGTATTTATTATTGCGGTTTTAATCATAAAATTGAATTAAAATTGACCACAATGAACACTATATAGTAATCATAGAATTGAAATTAAATAATAGACTAATCGAAATTAAGGAATTAAACAATATTGAGTAAGAAGTAAATATATAATTTGAAATTAAAAAAAATCAAATCGGAGTTACAATTTATTGCACTAATTATTTTAAGAGAGGTTTGGAATCACAACTACGAGGTTTGGGATCACAACTACAATCGTAATTTCATTTTCAAACTTTTATTGAAAATAATTGTTAAAAGTAAAATTAATCACAATAAATACTATACTATAGATTAATCTTGAAATTGAATTGAAATTAAACACAGTAAACACTAAAGATTAATCTTGATATTGGAATTAAATAGTACACTAAAAAATATTAAATAATTATTTGTGCATGTTGATGAAGAAAGACATGTTTCTTGATTTTGTGCTAAAAATAATTAAATAATTACTTGTGTTCATGATAGTTTTTTTATTGTTTTGAATCATATATATTAAGTTTTACATTATTTTAACTTCTTCAAAGTTTTTCTACACCAATCCTACATGGCCGGAGGCGTTCTTTTTGTAGAAAAACTCGTGATTTTATTCTTCCTAGCGATAGTAAATCGAGAATCTTGATTGAGGACACTATTTGAACGTATCATCCTTTTTTTTTTTTTATGATGATATAAATTATTGTTTCTTTTGGATTAACATCTGTCTTTTTATATTGTTTAAATGTAAACTTCGCTTTAAGCAACAATGGCATCGCTAAAATAGCATAAAATATGTACTATAGTTGCTTGATACCCTAAACCTTGTATGAGTTGCTCAATACGTAAGATCCTTGATTTAATCAATTGAAACGATTTGATAACCGCTATAAAACGTAAGGCTCACGATTGAATAATAATAAAAAATCATTTACTAGTTACTTAATACTACAAATCGTGCACAATATCATAAACCATTTACAGATTCCTCAATACCCTGAATCATATGGTTTTGAGTATTATACATGATTGATTTGTGGTATTAGGCAGTTAGTATTGACAAAACAGCCTTTCATTAATTAGTTTTTCTTGCTTTAGTTTAGAAAGGACCATGTTGCTAATGTCCGCACTTTTGCTTTTCCATATTTTGGTGTCTGGGTGGTGGCCTGGCTCGATTCTTGTGTTATTGCCCTTTTTTTTTTTATTACTTGTGTTATTGCCTTTTTGTTTGCATAATAAAAAGAAAAATTTTCATTAATTCTGTGATTTTTTTTTTTTTTAAATTATGTGATTTTTTTAGCTCATTCAAGGAATGGAGGCCAAAAACATCATGTGCTTTTAGAAAAAAAAAATTCTAATATTTTAAGAGTATAGAATATACAATATTTCAAATTAATTATAAATTTACATGTATATTCAAGGACTCCTACTAAACAATAAATCGTGTCCTATAAATCTACATGTCGGTTTTATTTTACTAGTAAAGCGGAGTATGACACTTTTAGAATATCATAATTTTGTTCGTACGTCTACAAACTCTTAGAACAAATTATAGTAGGTTTCAGGTGCTATATATCTGGTGTCGTAATGGTATAAATATTGATGTGATATAATAACAGTCGTTGATGTGAGTAAATCACATTAATTTTTATATTAATACTATATAGTACTACTGGTGTAAGTACTAGTCTATGTGACAATACATGTAATATTAAATGAAAAGTAGAGTTAAAGTCAAGTACATGTGAGCCACCTAATTTAATTAATTATATGATGTTATGTGTATTAGTGCTTAACACGTGCTATATCGCATAATTCTAACTTTTAATATTTCATTCGTTCCACAAAAATATTTCCTTTTAATTTTTCATATAGATTAAGAAAATATCATCTAATGTTATTGAAAATGTACAATTTAATATATAATTCTTAATATACCCTTTGATTTATTTAATATTTCACTTGAGTTGTTCTTTATTGTTGATTATCATGCATTATAAATGATGATATATTAAAAAATTAAAAAATTAATTTAAGAAATAGAGATATAATTTAAAACAGATAAAAAAAAAAAAGAAAAAGGGGAAGAACGAGTATCTAGGAAGATGTTTCGTACTTATTCAGGACAAATTATGCTGGCAATAAGACAGTAATAAAAAAAAAATAGAGACAGTAACTACAAAACTCGAAGGACCGTCTATTCAACGCGTCTCGTTTTCTCTCTCAGCTTCTGGAGAAGTCCAGAGAGCGAAAGAGAAAGCACGCCCACAATAAAAATGCTTTGCTTGGACTCAAATTGGAAAACACCAATTCCTCTTGCCTTTCTTTTTGCATAATCTATTCAACATTAAAAGTTGTTCCAGGGCTTTTTCGCCCTTATTATTGGGGGATTGTTTGTTCTTCCACTGGTTTGATTGGAAAGTAATCATGGACGGTTATCTCCGGTCGAATATGAAGAGGAAGGACCTTGAAGAGGTTAACAATGACTTCTCCGATTTCTCCCTCTCGTCTCCCGCCAGGAAAATCCGTCGACTGGTAATCCAGTTTTCTCCTAATTTCTTGGTTATTTTTTTAGTTTTTGTTTTACTGTCTTTTGGCGGGGGAATTAAGTCGTTAACTGCGGGAAATTTTGTGTTATTTGGTGCGGGTATCTAGGATGTTGATATATTGCCGATAATAGAGGAGGAGGAGTCCGATATGCCGATGTCGTTTGAGCAATCCTCGGAGGGTCAGGGTTTAGTAGGGAATTCGGGTGGTCTGACAATTGAAGAATTGCCGAGCGTATCGGAGAATCAAGAGAGGTCTATTGTGGTTTTCAATCCCATGAACACGTCCCTCTTGCAGTCCCCTTCAGACTTCTCGATTTCTGTGAACCCCGACCTGATTTCCGGGTTGAAAAGTAAGTGCTTCTTCCTTGTTTATTGGTTTTACCTTTGGCTGTAAGTACGTGCTGATATTTGTTGGAATTTGAGAAAGGCGGGAATGCTTTCAATGAGGGTCATTAATTTGTAGAAATTGGACATAAGAAACGTGCATAAAATAAGTGGAAATTATATATATAAACACACTATGTTAATAGGGCTCGAAACTTCAAGTATGGGCAAAGAAAGGATGGTGAGATGATCATATTGGTAGTGTGATGGTTTGGTATTGGGTCTGTATGTAAATAGAATGGTCTAGCAATTTCAGATTCAGCTTATGCATTGGTGAATGTTAGGAAAAATACTCCTAGTAGTATATGAAGTGCCTTAGAGCTGATTTATTCTGTTTTCTGGGAAGCCATGATTAAGTTAATTGCTTTTCGGTCTAAACCTGCTGGACTTTTGCTGCTCCTGATGATGGAGTATTGGACTGCACTTTGAAGAAAATGTTGGCTTTAGAGCTGATTTATTCTGTTTTCTGGGAAGCCATGGTTAAGTTAATTGCTTTTCGGCCTAAACCTGCTGGACTTTTGCTGCTCCTGATGGAGTATTGGACTGCACTTTGAAGAAAATGTTGGTTTTATAGTACTGAAGAGGTTGCATAACTGCCTTAGTAATGCATTGGCACTTGGGTCGTAACATTATCTTCTTTTAGTTCGTTTTTTGCAACAATGTGTTTACTCTGTATGGTCCAGAAATCAGGTATAACATCTTGAATATTGTTTGTGTTTTTGTCATCAATGATGAAACCAAATTTGAACATGATGTGATTTGTGTTGTATGGGGAATCATCTGAGTAAGAAGTTCCTAAACGAAATAACCAGTATGTGCATATTGTGTAGATCAAGTTTTGTGGTCTGGCCAAGCACACACTTGGAGATCAGATAACAAAGGGGCTGAAACAGAGGATAAGGATTCTATTGCAAGTGACAAGTGTCTGGCTGTGGTACCATGGGTACCAGCACAGCATCATACTGCACCTGGTGTCCAAATTTCTCCTCAAATGGATAATTCTGGAATAATGGATGCGGAGGAAGTAGGAGAAGCGACAATGGATATTGAAGCTGACAATGAAATGACCGGTTTTGAGCAGAAGAATATGAATGAGTCTGGTGGAATGAGTTTCCCTGAAGGTTTACATCAGTGGCAACAGCAGCCCTGCATGATTCCCCAGCCCTCCCACAACACGGCAACTCCTATTGTTTGGTACCGATGATGGACCGGATCAGTTTTGGTTTTTGTACTTGGATTGAGGTTAAAAACTCGCCCGGCACTCTTTTGGAGATGCACTGGATGGATATATCATTGTTACAAGTACCTTAAACTATGTTACACCCTTATGTGTAGGCCATGAGTTGGCACTTTTTGTACAGACCTAGTTTCTACTAGCTACTTGGAGATGCTTGAGTTTTTGCCATGTTTGGTACTTATGTTATTATTGTTATTTGTTTACTTTTTCGGCATTCCACAAAACTTCGATGTTACAGGCGAAATGCTCATCCTGAGCGTTGTGGTGATGTACTGATTCTAGTTTTAATGGATCATCTTTAAGGTCCGGATAAGTCCAGAATAACATACCAAACTGATCTTATTTCACTTTTTAAACAGTGTGCAAGGGACAACATGAATCCGACTTTAAAGCATCTTAAATGCATAGTCATAGAATAATATGATAATTAGTAAAAAAGTAGTGATTAGGTATATTAAATACTTGACATACTTGATATTGTCATAGAGAATGTGAAGCGCTAATTTATTTAATTAATGTTTTTCCGCTTTTCTTTTTTTCAAAATCTCTAATAATAACTTAATAAATATACAATGTTGACATTGTTGTATTGGAGATTTTTTAAATGTAATGTCAATATTTTTTAACACATATACACCTAAATAATTTTACATTAGAGATGCTCTTAATATGTAACCGTTCACATGAACGCAATTTGTTAATCTCATTAATACATTCTTTTTAACTATGACTACGTGTATCTTATATCTCATATAGCTTGTTGGTGTCTATTATATGTGTGACAATAAATGATAAGTTCTAATAAATGGGTTTTGTTTACATGATTTTAATTGTACCTGTCACTTATAACACATGTTACAATCCACCGTAACGGATTTCAATGGTCAGCACGAAACATGCAGAGGATTAACTCAGAGGTATAACTGTAGCGCTACTCTGTTCTTGACTGTGTTTGCGTCATGAAGTTCTAAAATTTAACAACTTATAAAATATTAAGTAAGAAGAAGAAAGTTTAGAAAAACATGGTTTTTACAAGAGAGGCTTATTGTATTAGTAGGCGAATATTAAGTAAAATTTAACAACTTATAAAATATTAAGTAAGAAGAAAGTTTAGAAAAACATGGTTTTTACAAGAGAAGCTTATTGTATTAGTAGGCGAATGCTCGCAATACTATGCTCTTTAGAGATACAAAGACACCCTTTTTATAAGTGAATGAGTTAAGTCACAACAAACAAAGTGATATTACTGTGTGCGTTACATGACACAATAATTCTTAAAGCCACCGTCTGTGGCTGACATAAAGGGCAATAATTTACACCAGCGTACAATAATTTTTAACAAGCGACACATAATGATCCGACAACAGTACAATAACTTAAAAGTAAAGATAACTTTTTTCAAATTACTTCAGATAAGGATCATGGTGATCTGAGATTATGGGGTCTCAATGTTTGCTTCTAGTCTGCATTATTTGGATTAGAAGAAGAGCCGAACCATTTCCACCGTGGCCAATTGTTCTGGTCTAACCGTTCGTCTCATATATTATTATTATTTTTAAAAAAGAGAGAGGGAAGTTGTGGAAAAGACATTGGCAATTTGCAAATTCAAAGGGAAGAGAGGAAACAATTTCAACCATTCTTCTACTGGTTTAAGACATAAAAAATGTTTACCCACCCATTGGTGGGTGAACTTAACCCCCCTTACATGGGGGCGGTGATTGTGGGAGGACTCACATGTGGGAAATCTTTACGGGGCGGTGATTGTGGGAGGACCCATATGTGGGAAATCTTTACAGTTTAGGAAAAAATAACACTAATCATAATTCATGGGAAATGCGTGATTGTGGGAGGACTCACATGTGGGAAATCTTTACGGGGCGGTGATTGTGGGAGGACCCATATGTGGGAAATCTTTACAGTTTAAGAAAAAATAACACTAATCATAATTCATGGGAAATGCGTGATTGTGGGAGGACTCACATATGGGAAATCTTTACAGGGCGGTGATTGTGGGAGGACCCATATGTGGGAAATCTTTACAGTTTAGGAAAAAATAACACTAATCATAATTCATAAGAAATGCTCCCAGACACTAATTTCCAATAATATATCACAACTTTGCAATGGTCCCAAAGATTAATCAAATAAAGCAATCAATAACCACAACAAGAATTTAGAAATAAAGTACCTAAAGATTATTGATATAATTACCACATAAACACATCTGGAGTAAAACTACACACTTCATTATATTTACATAAATTTTATGAAGGTTATACAATTGATGACAAAATTGTTACAAAAGTCAGATACAAAAGATGTTCACTATTTTTTCATCAGCAGTTCAATTAGTCAAAAACAAAAGATTTCCAAAAGAATCTGATTTATTTTTGAACTGGTCATATTTCATGATGTGCCAGACAGCTAATCCTAAATAGGATTGCTAACCAAAAGAAGTTGGCATCCTGAAGCTGGGCAGTAGCACAATTACTTTCCTGTTTTATCCACGAGATTGCTACTGTTAGATTGATTGTTTACTTCAGTTTCAACTTTTGATTTGCTCGATGTTACCAATTTTTGCTTTTTCAACTGTTCAACATCTTCCTCTTCCTGAAGGAAGAAGCTTCTTCGTGCATTCGGTATGTAATCATGATCGTTGGCCAAATTAGTAACATCAAAAGTTGAAACTGAAGTAAACAATCAATCTAACAGCAATCATGATCGTTGGCCAAATTAGCAACATCAACGGCACTTTTCTTTTCCAAGTGGTGTGGAGAGGTTAGTGGAGATGATTCTGTACATGCAGCGCTGCTATCATCAACAATGTAAACTACATCAAACCTTGGTAGGTTTGTTCTTGGATCAGGATTGCCAAACTTCATGTAAACAATATAATCTTGATGATTCAACTACTTGGTCAGGTGAGCATCAGTGATCATATGGTTTTGCTGTGTCAAAAATTAAAAAAAGATGAAATATGTACATAGTTTAGTTTAATGAAAATATTGACAATTAAAACCAATAAGTTGAAGAAAATGTACGGTTATTTTGTCGTTCATTAACTATTCAGCAGAAAGATGTAAGAATTTTTATGCTACATCACCAAATAATGTTGCAGTAACAGTGCTTGTATTATCTTCAATGTTAACATTGCATCTTGCCCTGAAATACATTATTTTGAGAAAAATAACATTAATGAAAGATTGTATCTAACAGAAATTATATTATACAGCACATTGTAATTTGTCTTATTATAAATTGTATGTGTTTATTACCTCGGCACTGCCCTTGCATGCACATGTTTGCAATAATTACAAAGATAGATTTCATTCAGCTGAGCAAAAGATACTCGACCACGTGTCGCATGCCATATACCAAAGTGATTGAGTTCCGATTTTCAATTCTATATTGCCTCTTATCCAAAACTGCTTGCCCTACATTAAGTACAAGTAGTGTTAGTATTATATTGGGACCTAAATGAAAATTTTACAATGACAATTCAATAAAGTTAATTGGCAGCTAACTTTTATTAGTGTTAAATTCACCAGTTTTGAATCCTATAGTATGTCTCTGATGTTAATACTTTTGCTTTGTAGAGGCGGTGAAATATTGGATATTTGGGGTAAATCGTAGGATTTACGAGTTACCATCTCTATCAACATCTCTTTGTTTCTTTCAACCATGAACATAATATATGAGAATACAATATGAAAATATTTAGGACATAATACAAAATATATTAATGATGATAAAGAAGCAGACTTACCATTCTCTGATTTCAGCCAGCTTTGGGAACTTTGGGTCAATTAAGATAGAACTGTTTGTCTTTGTGGATAATGACATAACTATTGGACAAATCGAAGATGTAGTTAAACCGTGATGATATATCAAATGTAATGATTAATTTTTTTTTTTAATTTTGTTTACCATTGAATGATGTCACTTTTAGATGGTTCTCAACAATTAATGGCTTCTTCATAAGGCAGTCAATGATTTCAACGCCTTCATGGTCGATAAAATTGTCCCAAATGGTTAATATAATAGCTTGCAATCTGCATTCAAGCACGCAAAAGTTATATTTTGTTATAACAACAGGAAATTTAACAGTATTTTTAAAATATTTTTTAATTTATACTCAACTTTCATTCACGAGGACAATATCTTGGGCATTTGAACATGAACCTTCATTTTTGTTGCTTGGTATGTTCCGTTTTGGGCGTACATCAATAGCAACACCGACAAAAGCTGCATTTGAAAGTTTTTGTAATTTGAATTAGTGTAAAGTGTTGCACAATCTCCACCAAAAAAAAATTAATAATAATAAAATAAAATAAATAAAAATAAAAAGGCAAAATTGTAGAGAGTTCAAGTAACCTATTTCAACATCTGTGTCAATGTAGTTTTGGAGCTCATCAAATGCTGTAAATTTGAAGCATGGCTCTACAAGAGAGCTGTGGTCTTGATATATTTCTTCAATTCGGGTTGAATCATTAATTTCCACTGTGTATTTCCAATTCTTAATCTGAACTGCTGATCTACTTTCTTGACAAACGCATTTGATATCAAATATGTCTTTGAAGGCAGCAAGGTGTTCTCAAAAGCCTTAATATCTTGATTGAATATAGTTGCCTGAATTTTGTTTTCCTATATGTATAAGTAGTATATATGCAGCAAGAAAAAAAGATTACTTAGCAGTAGAAATAGTTTAACTAATTCAACTGAGATATAGAGTTGGAAATTTTAAAACACATCTATTTGTTAAGATATAGAATTATTACCTTACTGTCCATTAGCTAGAGGTGCTGATATCTTGTGCTCCCTCTGTACGCCTGTCTGGACGCCGTTTTTTCAATAACAACCACTTTACATGTCCACCCGGTTTCATTTGGTGCAATATCATGGATCAACTTGTAATTTACTTCCATCTTCACTGGACAATAACACAAGTCAGAACATATAATATCAATACAAAGGAAAAAAAGAAGGGAAAAATATTAAGGTTTTTGAAAAGTAAAAAAAAAAATCTGTCATCTATATTTCACGAAGTAAATCTTTCTACAGAATGAAGAACATTCTTAGTGTGCACCCATATCATATATGATTCAGATCATCTTATCTGATGAGTGAGTAATGAAAAGTGATGTATATTAAGGAGAAATTGTTTACCTTCTTGTTTGCAATATGTGGAATTGCAACAAACAGTCTTCCTCTTTAAGTATTGCAAGTATTTATAGAGAACCAGTTATCACATATAGAAAATAAGTACAGGACAAAAATGTAGTAGAGTATGTGATTTTATGCAAGACAAGAAATTATTATTGAGATTATGTGATTGTATGGTAAGGGATTCTGATTTGGTTGTACTAAAAAGTTACACACTGTTTTACTTTGAAAAGAAATGGACCAGTATGGTTCTGAAAAGGTATCAGTAAAAAGACTGTACCGGTCCAAGAAAGGAGTCAGTCTTTTGACTGTAAAGGATACAGATCAGGTACACAGATTAGATTGTACAGAAAATGACCATACAGTCTGTGTTGTGATGTGAAATTAAAGACACAAAGTTCTATAAATAAGTCAGACATTTTGACTCAAAAATAAAGAGCAGTTAAGTGAAAATTAGTACTATATACACAGACACAGACACACACACTAACATTATAAAAGAACTTATAATATTTGTTAAAGAAATAACAGACATTTAAAAAGGGCATTGAAGTATAATAAAAAGCATTAGTTTGTATGATCATATTCATAAATATAATAAGTTGATCTGAACATTAAGCAACAGGAAACTAAAATGGAGAAATAAGTCGAAATAAGTCAAAATAAGTCAAAATATTTTGTGACTCCTGAAACACAAAAGAGAGCCCAATTTCAAAATGTAAAATAAATACTTCATCCACAATTGGAGCCAATTTTTTACAGTGCCTACACCATGAAACATAAAACTCCAATAGAACTGCACGTAGATTTAGCCCTAGTGTTAGGTGTAATCCAAAATAGATTCCACAAACTCAAAAAGAGCATTATTCTCCTATATACTGGGGTGTAGTTAAATTGAAGGGCTTGTAACAGTGCACATAGAAACTGATAAATACGTGCTGAGACTGGGCTTTCAGGCACAATCAATTATACAAGATCGTGATGGACACAAGAAATATTTTGTAACATTAATTAGAAATAAAAAGCTATGAACTAAATATGCAATCCAAGTAAGAGATTGCACCCTACAAAATGGATACAAGTGGCCACAAACAAGGGAAAAATTCTACTTAAGTATCAAAACAAGGGGAAAATCAGTCAGTACACTAACATGCAACTTGGCCTGGATCTTGTTATGACAATATAACGGGCGGCAGAGAGTATTCAAAGTAAAACATTAAAGTTGTTAAATTAAATTAAAATATCAATACGATTAGAAAACTTAAGCCATTGTTTTTGAACTACTCAGCAACATCATGATATAAATGTCAAATGTTTTCCGCCAAGTTAAAAAAATTGGTTTAAATATAAACAAATCATAGAAAGCATCTATATAAGCTTTTGGGAAATAATTTAAACAAATTAATTCCATTGGCTCATTGTCATCAAATTAATAACCTAAAACCTCGATCAATCTAATGGTTTATTTCTCATCTACGCTTCAACTTTACCAAACACATATCGAAAGCAAAATAGTTTTACGGGCCTGAGATTGTACTTGATCCGTTTCTTGCTAACTCCAATCATTTCATGTTGGATTAAAAGGGGGAAAAAAGCACTGGTTATCGATCAATTATTTTAGCTCCCCGATAACAATATGCACGTCATTTTTTGTGAATGGAAACACATCCCTTAAGACTCATTTTGACTCTTCCTAAATACTGTTTTCATTTAAGCTAATTATCAAAGAACTTGTGTGTATCAAATTCCAAAAACCGTAAGACAAACTACAACTAATTCTAATTTCACCTTCGAGAAATCAGTGTAGATAAATTATCAAACACTTTATGTGCATCAAATTTCAATAACCCTAGAACAAACTACAACTAATTCTTATTTGACAATAGAGGGAAAGAAATTAACCTTCAACTCCAACGAAAGACAACAACAGGTCTTAGCGTTTCACAAAACCCGAAGCCTGAACAAAAACCCCAAAATCTGAAATTAATGAAAGCAAAAACACTGACACGAGATTTAACCAACCAAAAGTTTATGGACACTAAACTAATCAGATTTTTTTCATGAAAAAGTTTAAAAATCACACATGATACCTCAGCCACAAGCATTGTAATGCATCATATCATTCCTTCCCTATCTATCCTATGCTTTCACATAACTTCGTAAAGCAGGTTCAGTAGTTCATCTTCGCTAGTTATGTACGCATGGCATTTGCAAGATTCAAAGTTTAAATTGAGACACGAGACAGTAGTTTTTCACTAATCTATTATATCTAGTCAGGTAAAAAAATCCATAGAATAATTCAGGAAGATTCAAACTACCTCATTTTCCACCGCCACGCAATAAACTAAAAAACGATAGCATTGGCAAATTTTACCTTGATAGAAATTAAACTAAAAAACCATAAACAAAAACTTAGGAAAGTGATAACTACAAAAAATAATCAAAAAAAAAAAAAGCAAAATCCAAAGTTATCACTACAAATTGTTGAAAAGAAATTAAAAAGTCCATCAGAAGACTTCACCTGATTTCTTAGGTTATATTGTTGAAGTCATATTACGGAGAAGTTTCAACTGAATGTGAGAATGTCCTCTCAATTAAGGTATGAAAGCAAATATCCTGTGAAGAGACATCAATATTTAACATTGATTAGTGCATAAAGAAAATAAAAAATAAAGAACAACTTGTATGGGTTAAGGAGATAGTCTTAAAACAAATTATTTTAGAAGATAGTCTTAAAATAAATTCATTTAGATATGCACCTTTTATCATCGCTGCTATATATTATCACAACTTTCACAGCATCTAAAATCTCCTTATATACAACATTCTTCGTGCAGCTACAGTGTATCTCATTATCTTCCCTTGGTTTTAGAAGGACTTTAATGCATTTACTTGTTTTTGCTCTAGACAATACAACATATAGTTGCTCATGAGAGAAGACCGACTCGGGCAAATAAAGTCCAACAAAATCAAGAGTTTGTCCTTGAGCTTTATTAATACTCATTGCAAAACATATACGCACAGAAAATTGAGTTCTTTTAAATTGAACAGGGCTTGTATCATTTTCAAGAGGCATAAAAGGGATACGGGGTAAAAAACTCTCTTTCCTTTGTATTCTCCAACAACAATTTCAGCATCAATTATATTTCGATCAAATCTTTGACAGATAAGCCTAGTTCCATTGCACAAACCTTCAGATAGATTTATATTCCTCAACAAAATAATAGGACAGTTTAGTTTCAAGATTAATTCATGTGGTGGAATACCATTAGGAGCTAAAGTGTTTAAAAAGTCTTCATCAAAAGATTGTTCATTAACATCAATAGGTTCATAAAAACTGTAGTATTTAAAAGATTGTCCTAGGAAATTTACCATTAACATAGCATTTATGAAATCAACATGCTCATTTTTTGGGCTCAATATGACTCTATTGATCAGAGATTCGATATTATGAGGGTAAGCATTCAATTGAGGAAAAACAACATCTATCAATTTCTGAACACAATTGGTTTCATTTTCATGAGCAATAACCATTTCATCAGGTAGTTTAACCATATTACATGAGTGTAAAGCTTCAGTGCCATCTCCAATTCATAGTAAATATTCAGAAAATGGTTGATCCAATTTAGCTCGCATATTTTGGACTAATTTAATTTTTTTAACAGATGGTCATAAATATGAGTTTACAAATGTGGCATTAATTATATCTTCTTTCAAACCTTTTGGAACAACCGGTAATACCTGCCTAAAGTCACCTCCCAAAACAACTACCTTTCGCCCAAATGGTGATTTATTTTCAGTAATATCTTGTAACATCCTATCTAATGATTCAATGACTGATGTATTCAACATAGGAGCTTCGTCCCATATTATTAATCGGGTCATGCGAAATAGTTCAGCCAAAGAAGATTGTTTACTAACTGAACATGTTGATTTAGCATTTACTTGAAGTGGAATTTTGAATATTGAGTGAGCAGTCCTACCTCCAGGCAGTAATCCTACTGCCACTCCAGAAGATGCAGTAGCCAAAGCAACCATTCCTTTCACCCTTACTGCTGCAAGTATAGAGCGGTATAAAAATGTTTTTCCTGTTCCTCCAGGGCCGTCAATAAAATATATCCTATTATTTCTATTAAAGACATCATCCAAAATCATATCATATGCTATTCTCTGTTCTGAATTTAATTTTTTTTCAGATAACAAATCTTCTTCAAACACAAGTATTCCTGACTCATCAGTAATCGTTTTTGCAAAACCATTCTCTTGGTCAAATACCATAAACCATTCTCTTGGTCAAATACCATATGATGCTGAACTAATTGATAATCATTCAAACTTCTACCCGAAAGTTGTAAAATTTGATTCAACTCATTCAAAGCTTTTAATTTAGCTAGTTTCATGGTTAAACCTTTTTGTATATAATCCTCCATCATGTTGTTTAAAGTTATTCCATAGTTTTTAAGGATCATGTGGGTCACACAATGTTAGAACTGTAGCGAGCAACTGACGTAATGTAACTGGCATTTGATATTGGGAAGCTTCTTGCAAACATAATTCACAATCTGTATCACCATTAAGCAAGCCATGTAACAATGCAGCTTCACGAAGTGTTGAAGCATGAACTCCATTAACAAATTTTAAATCTTCAAATGAGACAGCTCCTCTATTATGGTTTAAAAACTTTCTCAAATAATATCTTTTTCCTTCAACAATGTTCGCAGTAACAATGTGCCCAATTAAAAATGTTTTATTTCTCCTTTCGCACCATATTTTAGATTTTGAATCCCACACAAAATGTTCAGGAAATTCTCTATACAATAATGTTTTTGCCCTATCATTGCTAATATTCATGCGAAAATATTCCGTCAACATTGTCTTTTGAAAATAATCATTTTGTACAACTTGCTCTATATCATCAAATTCTGTATATGTAATATACTGATGGTTTTCTAAATGCAACTGCAAGGCAATAACTGATGGACTCAAATCATACAAGGGAAAACCAAAAATTCTCCACATAGCTTCTGGTGGGGATACCCATCTAGCTGATTGGTACATTTTAATCTCATCATAAATAAAATCAGGATCATCGTCATTTATAGTAAAATCAATTCTATCATGTCCTTTATAAACATATTTGTATAAGTATTTAACAGCCTGAATTGTTGAACATATCTCAACATTGATATGGCAATTATGCTTTGCTAATAAGTACAGATTATATGGAACAACCCACCTATTATCTAAATAATGATTTCTAACCTTCACCTTTTGTCCATTGTTAGGTCTTCTATATTTAGGATAATATTTTTCATCTAACATTGTACTTTCACAAAAATCTTTTGGAAAATCAAATCTACACTTTTTTTTATTATTCATGCAGACATTTTTAGTATTCAAATCACCCGCATGGACCATGAATCATATGCTTAATTACAAGAGTGAAGATAAGGGTACTTGCTTTCATCTGGAATCTCAGCACTAACAAATTTATCAACTAAATTAGGAGAATCAATCTTTGCATCTTTTCTTAGAATCAACAAAAAATGTGCATGTGGTAGTCCTCTTTTTTGAAATTCTATAACACATATATAAGCAGCACCTGGTCCAAAAATTTCTTTCTTTAAAATATCTTCCTTTAAAACTTCAAATTTTGCTTTAAAAATACAAGCTACAAAATAGGGGCCTATTTTGAGCTTCATCATTACACTGTAGTTCTTTAATTTCTGGCCAATTTGGATTGCAAGTCATTGTTAAAAATATATCTGGCTTACCAAATATTTGCACCAAGGCCATAGCATCCATATAACTTTTTTTTAAATCTCTAGGGCCACCAATAAAGGATCGCGGCAAAACAATAGCACGACCAATCTTATTACCTTTTTTCTCACCTATATGTAGGCTGCCAACAATACTCTGATAAAGTTCAGCCCTAAGTACACTCTGATTATGTCGAAAATAATCCAATCTAAATGTTTCAATTTTCACATACATGTCAACAACATATTGTTGTAATAATCTTCCAGAATGTAATAATAGTGAATTTGTTGATAATCTTATTTGTAGCTTATAACAGTAATATTCTCTACAAGAAACTTGAATCCTGCTTTTCTTCTTCTCCATCACTAAATAGAATAAATGAACGTACAATTAAAAAACTTACCCCTCAGACAAATGCATTAAACATGTAGAATGGTTAATCTAAACAAACGCACATAGGCAAATAAACAAATACTGAATAGTAAGATAAAGTCACCTAGTGTTTCTTTCTCAATTAACTCCTCAGGTGAACAAAAATGAGTTGCATCAACCATTGTCTTCATTTATGCAGCACGACACTTCGTTTTTCTTTTTTTTTTTTTTTTTTTTTTTTTCCGTATCTCTTCGCCAAATACCTTGATGCCAACTTGTTTCACCATAGGGAAACAAAAGTGGATATTGGATACCTTGATGTCAACTTGTTTCACCATAGGGAAACAAAAGTGGATATTGGAGTGGGTGATAACATCCAAAATAGTATTGAATCCTATCACTTTTTCCATTTTTACAGTGGACTACAATATCTCGCATGTGAATATCTTCATTATCATCATGGTCAACCCAAATAGCAGCAACTTGTGAGACACTTGGCGTGTTAAATGTTGCAACATTTGAAACACTTGGTCTATTAGATGTTCTTTGATCAACACATGGATTACAACGAATTCAAATAGAACGATCTTCTAAATCGGTGGTTCCGATCTCCCTAAACTTCGAAAAAAATTTATGTAAGGATTCTCCTTTAAAATATTCATAACTTTAATAATAACAGATTCAACCAACCGTTCGCTAAGAGCTAACTTACTTTGCACCTCATTTTCAGTATCAAAAAAATATAACTGCAAATGAGAAGGACAATTTTCTGATGGAATAATTTCATTTATAAAATGGTAGACTTGACCTTGAATTCTAAATGTATAAATTCCATTCTAGTTTACAAATAAATCTGTATCATAGTGAACGCCAAAAGATGTCATTGAAAAATTGCAATTATAGCTTCGCACCATATTTCTAAAGTTTAAACTTTCTTTAGAATTTGAAGTAAACAACTTATGTAATTCTATAGGAACATCATTTGTTTTAAAAATAACTTGTCCATTTGAACAACAGAATCCCTTAGTTTCTTTATAGAATTTCACGACCCCGCATCCAGCACACACTCTCGGTTCAGGCAGCCAAAAAGCTTTTGAAGGAAGATTAGCATCGTATTCTCTTATCTTTGAATGCCCTGGAAAATAAAACAGAATAAAATAAAATAAAAAATTCCTGAAATTTTATTATAATGTTAAAAACATCACTCGCTAAATTAAAAATACTGATCAAAGATAATAAATAATCAAATAATACATAACTTTCAACAAAAATACAGTCAATAGGTTGCAAAAAAAAAAAAAATACATAACCAATAAATCAACTAAATTTATATAAATCTTACCCGTCCCAGTTTCATAAGCATCTGCTCGATTAAATCCTTCACTAATGAAGAATCTATCTCGCCTCGATCGAGTATTTGACTGAGCAGTACCTTGAGTTCTAGCTCTTTTTTTGCTATAGTGTTCATCAGATTTATTCATGATCACACCCACATCCTTCTCTTTCTGTTTTCCATTTATTTGACTTTCCTTTAACATGTCAAAATCGTTCCCTTTCACAATAACGGGGAATATATTAGCAATAGACCAAGTGTTCTTAAAAAAGACAGCAACACGACAGTGAGATTAGCTCTTGCAAGTCAGAAAGAAAATTAACATCACTAATTTTGCATAATTCTTAGCTGGTTCAACATCACAAGTTTCTGCGTGATTAAATCCTTCAGCCATGAAGAACCTGCCCCGTTTTGATCTCATATTTGGCTTAGCAATAACTTGAGTAGAGAACTTGAAAAAATAAATAGATAATTAAGCATTGCATATTAAAAGAACATGTCAATGGAGTATGAAAACAAATGAACTATATGGCTATCTTGATATCTTAAAAAATAAAAAGATGGGGGGAGGGTACAAAAAGTTAAAACAAATTGAAGCAGTTGTTTTATTCAAGAATAGATAGCGATGACAAAAGATATATCACATAGAGTAATATGATAAACAATATTTGGCAATTATATCACCCACACATGTCAGAACTTTATTTAAAAATGTGGACAAAACTACATAATGGATAACTATCTATAAGCTAAATATATCATAATAAGGTATGCATGCTAAGGAAAAGATTTTCAGCACAATTAGAACAATTAAATGCTAATAATATATTTTCAGAAAGATGAAGAGTTTTCAAGCTTTGAAAATTGACACATAAAATAAAACAGACGCTGGGAAATCACATTAAAACCTTAAAGTACAAGGGAAAAACTGTTTATCCACAGATTAAGTCTAAATGTGTGAGATAGAATGCATAGACCAACTGAGAATGCAATAAATAAATATAAGAATTTGATACTGAACAAAAATGTAGAAAATTGTGATACAATAAAAAAATGGATAAACTTATTTAGGGGATTTGCTCAGGTTCTAGGAAAAACCCAATTTTGGTTGGACCCCTTAACAAATTTGATTCAAGACCTCAATGGCACTTCTTTGTTACCAAGCAAGACCAGAATAGACGAGAGAATACATGCACAACTCATTTCAAAAGAAATTAGACACAAACGATAAATTTATTTGCCCAAAAATTCAGCTTCACCCCCTGAAAATACTCTATAAAATTCCTAAGTGTCGTAGCACTTACCAAATCAACAGTGGGCTTCTCAAGTAGTCCTTGACAAGAATCTATCTTCTTAAGTTGTCATCGAAGTTCCCTACAGCCCCGTGAAACAAAAAATTAATCCACATGTATTTAACTCTAAATCACTTACTAAAATTTCACAAGAAAGATGGTGAGAACCATGTTCTTGAAAAACTAGAACTTGTGAGAGGATTTAGGATGACCAAAGTTTTTCTATTTTCTCAACCACAAATATATTTGGAATGGGGTTTTTCCAAATACGGTAGATTACAAAGGACTTAATTTAAGAAATAATCCAAAGTTCTCGGACAAAGTTAGAGCAAACAAATACATAATCCTGGGACAAAGGAAGAAAATGGACAAAAAATTAGTAAATCATTCAGGTTGTCTCCAAAATGGATTTAGAAACAAACCTCCAAAATCTGCACAGTTTTGATTGTCATATAATCAAACTTGTACAAAGTCATTAAATAATCAACTATAGTTCATAGATAAATGATTGTAAAACACTGGCAAGTATGCAAATTATGTGTGACTGGCGACAGTAAAAGTTGGGATAGCAAATAGATTTGAATTTTCTATTCATCACTAAAAGAAGCAGAATAAATAATAAAAAACGTACAAGGTTGGAAATATAAAAATTAAAAATAATGTATATAATATGTACACTTGTTAAAATATAAATGTTTCATAAAAATATAAATATTCATTCAAAATAAATGTTTCATGGAAAAAGTAAAGTAAAGAGTAAAAAAAAAGAAAAGAGATTGTTGGAAAAAGTTAAAATTCTCTCTAAATATAAAAATACTCTTTAGGATGTGGAGCATTATCTTAAGTCATAAACATAAGAACAAACTCAATACAGGAAGTAAAGGTAATTTCACAACATATATTTCTTGAAGAAATGTACCGAACAACTACAAACTCAATGTTTCTACTTATGCTTCAAAAGATTGTATTTCTGGTTATATTCATATATTTATGCAAGGATATATGAGTTGAGTAAATATAATAAATAATAAATAATATGTTAGAGAAAAGCGTAATCCATAAATTAAAACAAATACATAAGTGCACAGTAGAAAATGGATTTAATTCAAATTAATGAATCCGATTGGGAAGGGGGAAAAATGTTAAACTAACTAAAATAAATCCACCCATAACCAAGTCATTAGGGTGGTCTCCAAAAGGGATTTAGAAACAAACCTTTAAACAATCCTCTGTATCATTAATGTATTCCCGTACCTGCAAATTAATGCCTACATATAAGTTCCCCCATTGACAACTTTAAAACAACATGTAAAGGAACAAAAATAACGAGAGAGAAGCTGGTGCAAAAAAAATGGGAATAATTTAGGAGATCAATCATCCACTTTAACTCTTGTGAACCTTCTGCTTATTGTGAATTACATTGACCTTGAAATTTTCTCGAAGAAAATGATAAGACAGACAACAGAAATGAACTGTATGATCAAGAAAATGGACTCCCACAATTCAAGTTACGGTGGAAAAAAAATACTTGCACTGGCCACTGAAGACAATCATAACTTAAGTCGCACAATTCAACTCTTTAAACATGGAATCTATCAGTGGCTTAACAAAGAAAATTATGCCAAATAAAATATATAAAAAATATCTATACACCATGTGTCCCATAAGAAAGACAGGCCTTCAAAATCAGAACTCGAAAACCCACAAAAGTAGAGAGGCAATGGCGACGACTTTGGGTTTTGGAGAGGGAGAGATCGGCGCAGAAAAAAGACAGATTAGTTTCACTGGTTTCGATTGGTTTGAAGCTCCGTTACTGGTTTTGCGCATCGGTGTTGATTTTTGTTGTTTCCAGCCAGATCTATAGCTGTTTCTACAGGTCGTTGGAAGTCACGTACCATTCCTAATTTGTGGGTCAGTTTATTTGCATTTCTACTTCTCTATAAAATGAAGTGCTAACTTAAATCCTGGGACAAAATCAGAGGAAACAAACACATAACCCTAGGACAAATGAAGAAAATAGACAAAAAATCTGGAAATAGACAAAATGGACAGATAAAATTTTTGAGAAAGATTCAAACGAAAAATTAGTAAATCACACAAGTGGTCTCCAAAATGGATTTAAAAACAAACCTTGAAAATCAGCCCTCGAAGATGACGACCGGGCTCAGAAGAACGACGGTGAAAAAAAGGCCCTCTCCAAGGAAGCAAAGAAACCCAGCACTGCAGAGAAATGAATGGACGATAATGGCTTAAAGGAGATAAGGTCATACTGTCAACAGGGCAAAAAAAATATATATAATAAAATAAATAAATAGATTATTATTTATTTATTACGATAGATGAGAGATTACGAAAAGTAGTTAAAAGATGTGGAATGAACAGTGCATAAGGAGTTGAGGAAAGAGTGAAATTCCACTCTCCTCTTTTATTATTGTAGGGACTAGTGGTGCGACGTGCATTGTACGTGTATGAAACTGCGTTGAAACATAATTTATGATACACTTCAATACCTTATATATAATTAAAGTTCATGATATTTTATTACATCAAAACGTGTTAGTGTGAAACTAACCACAAGTTTAGTAATATATTGCCAACTTCTGTTTTCCTATATCTTCAGCATCTTGATTCTTTAAAAGCAAATTTCATTTGGCTACATAACTAATAATGTAGCAAACTTTATGTAAGAAATACATTAAACTCATTTTTGTACAACAAATTTTATTATATTTACATAATATTTTCTAAAGGCAGTACAATTGATAGTAGAGTTGCTACAAAAGTTAAATATGGCTTGTGTTTATCATTTTTTAGCATAACTTTGTGGAGGGCTACACACAGTTCATCTGGCCAAAAGCAAAAGTCCTGCAAAACAGCATGATTAGTTCTTGAATTGCTTGTACTTCATTCCATGCTAAACACCCAGCTAAGCAAAATAAGTCTGCCAAACAATACTTCGAATAAAACAACGTCCATCGTGTATACATTATATAGATGTTAGAAAATAGAGATAAAAGAGTCATATATATGACGCCTACACTTGACCACAAGATAAGTCCATCAATAATATTTCCTTTGCCAATTTATCTTTATCATAAAGATAAGTTCCTTCAACCATTGCATGTGAAGTTTGTGGCATGAAATTGGATCATAACCATCAACTCCTAAAAAAAGATAGCTAAAATGATTAAGATGTAGTTTTGTAGTAAATGAGAAACAAAAGACAATGATAAAGCTATCACAGAACAAATAACAATATTGATTATCAAAGGTGATTCATGATGCTCAATTATCTCACTATTAATCTATGGATCCAAATTGTAAGTATCAACTAAAAGCTCATCAAGCTTATAGAACCCTCCTAATTATATTTATAAAATCTCATCAATACATCCTCATATTCTTAAGAAATGAACTCACTATTCAAGTACCCTCATGCCAAGTAGTGTTGCACAAAATGGCTCCCAGGCTTTTTAATGTATGTACAGAACGGAAAATGATATGACATCGAATTAGCGAAATGAAATATAACAAATTTGTTGATCACATCTGAGACACTTAGCAGTAAGCCAGTAAAATATTTTTCAAGATATAGTCCCAAATCTAGTTAGTGAGACAGTCTAGGAAATCCTAGTCCATCTCAATTAGTTGAAAAATATTATTTAAGACACTCATTTCAATTAGAGTATTTCAAACCTATATTCCAACAAAGATTTGGAATCTTATTGCCATTTTCTTAAAAAAATAAATAAATATTGACAAGAGGCATATTACTTGGATTTCTTTAATAAGAGCTTCATCTTCAAGTTGATGTTGAAGCTTCTTTTATGGTGATTCACTTTCCAATATATACACATGAACTAAAGTTTGCAAAAAGTTTAGTGTAATAGCAGCTTGCTTTCTTACCGTATAGCCGCCAACAAAAACTTGAAGCCTCACCAAGCCTTCTAAAGCACTCATAGAGCCTGTCCATCAAAATAAAAGAGAAAAAGTTTCAGCCGCATGAATAACTTATACATTTGAAAAAGATATTATTGAAATGACACCCCCTCTCCCTGTTACTGCACATATAAACATGATGATTCTAGAATTAGTTATGATAAAGTACATATTTCATTTATTGCTAATAGTAAGACCAAAAAGAAGTAACAATCCAACTCTAAGAAAAATCTAAGGTAACACCAAATAACAAGAAAAATAGGTGAGAATTTATATATACTTAATGGTGAATTTATTTCTTTCTACACATACTACATTGACAATTCATTGACATCTTATTTTGCTTCTTCTTCTACTGTTGTGTTTGCATCCACCCTCACATAAATGAAAAGGGATGACACAAGTGAACATAGAGAACACATCCAAAAAGCCATAAATATGTTTAACATGGCAGCTTAAGCTCAAACTACGGAACAAACTATACATAGCAAAAAGGGAAAAAGAAGAGAAATGGAATAAACTTGCAAATTAAATCTACTTGGAAGCATTATAGAAACAACAAAAATCCATCAATTTTGAGAACCAAGTCAAATACTGCAAAACATTCCTACAAGGCCACTTTAATTTAGAAGTGTGCTACAGAATTCATATTTCAACTTGCACTAATGAGTAATCGACATATAAAGTTTTGCATGGATGAGAAAACACACCATAAAGCAATGGACTTTAATTTTTGAACAATTTAGTAACTTAAAAACGTGGTCAGGAAGTTGGTATCTCTATATATCTATATATACGAGGCTGGAGACAGAAAAATACAATAACCTCCAATTTTCACCTTTTTTATTCTTTTCACTTATATGTGAAAAATCCATCAATGTATAAAACTAAAAACTAATTCAACTTTTCTCTGACTAAAATTTAGGCTACATCCAGTAGAAAAGGAAGAAAACTAAGCAAGAGAGTGGTACAAAGATGGAAATATATTTAAAACACCAACTGAAAATAGCCGCAACGGTACCTTCTTGTACTTAAAAAAAAGAGGCAGAGAAGATAAAATAAGAGAAATGAAAAAAATTGTAAAAACCCCATCAAGCAATAATTTAGGGAAAAACTAATAAAACAACACATTTGGCTCTTACGAAGTCCATGGAAGTGTTGCAAATTTGGGACTACACCTCTTGCACATTCAGCTTCAAATTTGGTATGATATTGAAATAAATAGAAATTAATAGAAGTGGGAAAATAATCAAAAAAGGCATACGAAGTAGACTTACACCAAAGTTCCCAGACACGTGAAACCTTACGGCAACAATTTGGTTCGAAATTGCAAAAATCGTGAGTGAATACCTATAAGAAAACAAGAGAAAAGACGCCTAATGTTGAGAGAAAGAAAGAAAATTTAATAGAGAAAAATGGAAAAACAGAAGCAAAAAGGGACCACGTACACAAATCCACAACAAAACCGGCAAAGGGAAGAAGATCCGAATAGGGAGAGAATTCGGCTGAAAGAACCCCAGTGGAAATATGATATTTCAAGCTATATATATGATGGGCGAAAGATCGGAAGAGCGTCGTGTAGAAAACAAGAAGAACGCTGGCGTTTTGATGACCTCAAGGGCAAATTAGTAAAAGTAACAGTTACTGTTCTATGAACAATGCAATGAACAGTGAAATCTAGTTCACTCTTTTAATATACTAAAGATAAAGATATATAGGATAGGATATATATATAATATATATATATATAGAGACACACACATATATGATCAGTGAAGTGTAGTGATAGAGGTGATTAGTTGCTATATATACGTCCAAAATGTTCACCC
>CAVNYN010242706.1:0-10129 GCA_963692815.1 Nyctanthes arbor-tristis | reverse complement strand
GTAAAGTGTTTGCTTGAAAGTGAAATTCCCTAGAAAAGTTTGAATTACCTAGAAAACAAAAAATCTACATCCCCATAGGAAAATATTTTCCACATTTTCAAGAAAAATATGGTTACTTGACCAAAAGGTGGAAAGTATTTTTCCTGAAAAAAATATCAAACAAAAACCACAAAAATAGGAATCTAAATGGAAAAAACGATTTTTTTCATGGAAAATCTTTGATAATCAAATACAATCAATATACTATCTCACCTTAATTGTTCATCATTGCTGATTATCATGCACATTTAGTAAGGATATATTAGAAAAAGAAATTCTAAGGGGACATGAAAATGAGACATTTTTAGGTGACATTTTTATGTGGCACAGAAAGGAAAAGGTGGTAGCTGATCCTCTTTCAAGAAGGTACTCCCTAATTTCTACCTTAAATGCTAGGTTGTTGGGATTTGAATATGTGAATGACTTGTATGTGAATGATCCTGATTTCTCTAGTATTTTTGTGTCTTGTGAAAAGGGGGCAATTGACAAGTTTTATAGGCTGGAGGGTTATTTGTTTAAAGAGAATAAATTATGTGTATCCACTAGTTCTATGTGGGAGTTGTTAGTTAGTGAGGCCCATGGAGGGGAATTGATGGGTCATTTTGGCATTCAAAAGACCTTAGATGTACTCCGAGAACACTTCTATTAGCCTAAAATGAGACGGGATGTGGAGAGAATTTGTGGAAATTGCATAACCTGTAAAAGGGTTAAATCTAGAGTGTTACCTCAAGGTTTATACACACCTTTACCGGTGCCTAATGAGCCTTGGGGGGATATATCTATAGATTTTATTTTGGGATTACTTAGGACTAAAAGTGGTAAAGATTCAATATTTGTGGTGGTTGATAAGTTTAGTAAAATGGCTCATTTTATAGCTTGTCACAAAATTGATGATGCTACACATATAGCGAATCTTTTCTTTAGAGAAATAGTGCGGCTCCATGGGATTCCTAAGAGCATTGTTTCAGATAGGAATGTAAAGTTCCTTAGCTATTTTTGGAAGATTTTGTGGGGTAAGTTAGGAACCAAGTTATTATTCTCTACTACTTGTTACCCACAAACCGATGGTCAAACTGAAGTAGTGAATAGAACCTTGACTCAATTATTACGCACTATTGTCAAGAAGAACTTGAAAAGTTGGGAGGAGTGTTTGCCTTTTGCTGAATTTGCGTATAATCGTACTATTCATTCTTCTACTGCATTATCACCTTTTGAGATTGTTTATGGATATAACCC
Organism: Nyctanthes arbor-tristis; assembly: GCA_963692815.1. Taxonomy (NCBI): domain Eukaryota; kingdom Viridiplantae; phylum Streptophyta; class Magnoliopsida; order Lamiales; family Oleaceae; genus Nyctanthes; species Nyctanthes arbor-tristis. The sequence continues at coordinate 8,854 of CAVNYN010242706.1, read as the reverse complement.
TTTGACTCTATTGGATTTGATTCCTCTACATGTGGATGAAAGGGCTAGCTTAGATGGTAAGCGAAAGACAGAGCTGGTAAAATCGCTTCACGAGAAGGTGAAATCACGAGTTGAGAAACGAAATGAACAATATGCATCTACGGCAAACAAAGGCAGGAAAAAGGTGACATTTGAACCCGGCGATTGGGTTTGGCTTCACTTGAGGAAGGAAAGATTTCCTAAGCAAAGGCATTCCAAGTTACAACCAAGAGGAGACGGTCCCTTTCAAGTCATCGCGAAGATTAATGATAATGTATATAAATTGGATCTTCCTGGTGAGTATAATGTTTCCGATACTTTCAATGTTAATGATCTCGTTTCGTTTGATGCAGGTGGTGATTCGTGGATGAATCTTCCTAAAGACGGAGGGGATGATATAAGCCAAGGTGGGAGCACTCAAATAGATCCACTTCATATGCCCGTTGGACCAATCACAAGGGTAAGAGCTAATAAAATCAAAGATGCTATGGTGGGATTAGTTCAAGATTTGGGGTATCATATTTATCCAATGGGTTAGAAAGGATTAGGATGTGACTTGGGCAAAGGAAAATCAAAGGAGGTGAACTTAATTCAAGTCCGGACCGAGTCTGCAAATAATCTAGAGATCAAAGACTAAACTGGTCGAAGTTGAAAACTCGCCAGGCCGAAACTGCGGAAAAGGAAAGTGCAGAACCATGCGGCCACACAGCATTTCCATGCGGCCGCACAGGAAGACAGAATTTCGGTTTTTTGGTCCAGGAACAACGGGACGCATGCCCTGAACATCCGGTACACCCGCACAGCGTGTTACTCGCGAATTTGGGTTCAGCTGTATTTTTTCCTTTTAATTTTTTATTTCTTTTCTTGGTCTTTTATTGTTCCCAAAGACTCCTTAGGGTTCCTAGATGCTATATTAACAAGTCTATTCTATTGTAAACATTCAATCAACAATCTTGTGAGTTTTAATATTATTGTGAGGAAATTTCTCTCAATTGCTTCGTTTGAATTTGAACGATCCGAACTTATCAAAGAGCAAGATTAACTTTTTGTGGCGTTCACACCCCTATCGGTTCCGGATTTCACATCTTCGTGGGTGATTGGTTTAATACACCAATCGTTTTCAAGTCGAGAATTGCGTGGGTTGTTAGGGATTCCAAATCACAACCGGGTAATTGGCTTTTCTGGGTTGATCTCCAATCTAGTGTGGGTTCCTTTGGCGTCGTTCCATTGTGGGTTCGCATCACAAGATGAAATGTCTTAGGTGTATATGTGTTAAAGAATATTGACATTGCATTCAAAAAAACCTCCAATGCAACAAAGTCAACATTGTATATTTATCAAGTTATTATTAGGGATTTTAAAGAAAAGAAAGAGAGAGAAATTTTTTAATTGGATAAATTAATACTTGACATTGTCATAAAGAATGTCATCTCATGGCATTTTTTATGACAATGTCAAGTACTTAATGTATCAAATAAGTACTTTTATACCAATTGTCAATTTATTTCATGAATATGACTATGCATTGGAGATACTTTAAATACCCTATACGTTGTAGGCCACTCTATATGGGGCCTGTATAATTGTCCCAATAATCTCTACATCTGAGGACATATCATTTTTAGTCAAAACCAGTTCAAACCCCCCTTAGGGAACCGATAAGGGTTAATTTCACAAATCGTCCTTAACTTTTAGGTTAAGAACCGGTTTCGTCCTTAACCATTTTTAAGACACTCCACAGCCTCCAATATTTGATAAATACACACAAATCGTCATTTTTCCACTATTTCATAAAATTTTTACAAACTGAAGATTAAACCCCTTACACTTTTTAAAAATTTCTTAAAAAATTTTAAAAATAATAAAAAAATAAAAATAAAAAAAGAAAACACCCCACCCCAAGATTGGCAACCGGAAATACTGCTATTTCGGCAGCCGGCCATTCCATCGCCGGAATGGCAGCATTCCAGCATGCTGCCATTTTCGGCAACAAATGGAGAGTAATAACCTTTGGTCGGCGGAAACCGCAACCAAAGTGCTGCCATCTAGAGGGAGTCTCCCCCCATTTTGTGTGCAAAATGGGGGAGACTCTCCTTTTTTGGCTGCCAAAAACCGTAGTGCTATCAGAAACGGCAGTACCTCTGTCATTTATGGCCGCACTTTGGTTGTCATACATGACAGTATTTTTGCTGCCATTTGCTACCATTGTCGGTGATGGAATGGTCCGTCGCTGGAATGCGGCCACTCCAGCAGTGGAATGGCTGGTTTTTGTTAAAAATTTTATAGAATAGTGGAAAAATAGACGATTTATGTGTGTTTATTAAATGTTGGGAACGGTGAGGTGTCCTAAAAAAAATTAAGGAAGAAATCGGTTCTTAAAAGACGATTTGTGAAATTAACCCATACGATAATCTACTAAAACCATATCCGATAACTAAATCCATGGCAGCAGCATCAGTTCACAAGTCAGAGGAGGAATGGCGGGCTATTCTCTCTCCCGAGCAATTCCGCATCCTGCGTGAGAAAGGCACAGAGTAAGTTATTTTCTTTAATCCCTCTTCTTCTTTTCAATTTCTCGGAAACTTTTTTTATTTTTATTTATTTATTTATTTTTTTGGGTTACATGGATTTGCTTTCTGTCTACTCGAAATTCCCTCAATTCTTCACTTCAACAATATGATATCATTGTTTTGCTTGCCCCGAGTGTAAAGAAACCCCCTTTCTGTTTGGAGCACAAAGAATCCGCGTTAGAGAATGTTTGGGTTTTTGGAAATTCCATTCTTTCAGAATCAAGATCATGTTGACTATGAAGCAATCCCAACTTGGCGTTGTCGTTGAGAACTAGAATATGTGGGTATGAGTTAGTTTCTTTCACAACTTCCAACAAACATTTTGTGGGAACCGTGAGCTTTTCTCTGTTAATTTCTTCTAATTGCACTTGAAAGTTGCAAATGGGTTGCTTTCATGGGAAGTGTTGTGGCAGGTTTTCTAAATCCTTGGACAGCGATAGCGAGGAAGAGTTGGATGTATTTACAGGTCAGAAAGCATTCGAATTTTCTAACGTTTCTTTAGAGGTTGTTGATGTTCCTTCTCATAAATTCAGCTTAGTGTATTCTGTGCTTACTCATCGTGGGTTTTATCCTGAAACCCCAGAAAAGGAAAATCAAGATAGTTATTGTATTAGAACAAACATAAAAGGCAACCTAAATGCACATTTCTTTGGTGTGTTTGATGGGCATGGACAATTTGGTGCTGAATGCTCAAATTTCACGAAGGATAGGCTGGTCGAAATTTTGTCTAATGATGCTACATTATTTGATGATCCTGTTAAGGCCTGTAAAGCTGCATTTTTGTCAACAAATGATGAACTTCACAATAGTGATATAGATGATTCCATGAGTGGTACAACGGCTATCACAGCTTTGGTTATTGGGGATATGCTTTATGTGGCGAATGGGGGAGATTCTCGAGCGGTGCTAGCTGTTAAAGAAGGGAACCAAGTACTTGCCCAAGAATTGTCGAATGACCAAACGCCATTCAGGAAAGATGAATATGAGCGAGTGAAACTTTGTGGGGCTAGAGTTTTGAGTGTTGATCAAGTGGAAGGGCTTAAGGATCCAGAAATTCAATCTTGGGGAGACGAGGAAACTGAAGGGGGGGATCCCCCTAGACTGTGGGTGCAAAATGAAATGTACCCTGGAACTGCATTTACACGAAGCATTGGGGATAGCATGGCCGAGAAGATTGGTGTGATTGCTGAACCAGAGGTGTTAACAATTCAGCTTTCACATAGCCATCCATTCTTTGTTGTTGCAAGTGATGGGGTTTTTGAGTTCCTCTCCAGCCAAACTGTGGTGGACATGGTACGTTTTGTGATGCTTTTATGTGTCGGAGTTCATTTGTTTCGTTCGTATATAAATTCAAGAACATCATCAATACCTTGAAATCCATATAGGCTGCCTCTTCATGGATTGCCAATAACGGTTGACTTTAATACTGAGATAACATATATGCAATATAATGATTTGTAGAACCGCACAGAGTTTGAAAGCATGTCTTTTGAAGTAGGGTAGCTGCACGCTGTTCTTCTTTTGCTTCCCTTGCTCAGAAAAAAGCTTGTTAAACCATTGAATATTGATGCAACAAACGCATCATGATGCGAAAATTCGCCTGATATGTGGACTTGTCAAAATCACTGAGTTTTCTTTTTCCAGTTTCTAGTTGTATGTGGTGTTTGATTCTTGTTTCCAATACCATCTTGATTTCACTGGCTGCATTCATCTGAATGAAACTATTATTTTCCGTGCCCGGTAGGCAATTGCTCAAAGACTAAACTTTGCGCAAAAATTTTTCTTCATGACAAAAAGTACTGATTTTATGAAAGTTGTTCCATTTTTCTCTTATATCTTACTTTGTTGTTCCCATCCATCATTGCAGGTGGCAAAGGATGCTGATCCTAGGGATGCATGTGTTTCCATTGCTAGAGAATCATACAAATTGTGGTTAGAGCATGAAACGAGGACAGACGATATAACTATAATCATTGTACGCAAAAAAGACTCTACCATCGTGTAATTATCTAAATTCCTACCTTAGACGATATAACTATAATCATTGTACACAAAAAAGACTCTGTAATTATCTAATTCCTACCTTAGTGGTTTCATGTCTTATATAAATGTCAGATTGGCTGGTCTTCATTCTGCTATAATATTCAGTTGCCTATTATAATAATTATAATAATCTAGACATTATCGTCCAATGCGTTTTTTTTTCTTGTTATATCTTGGCCTTCTACAACATTAACATGAAAGAAGTGCAACATGTTTCTGTTTTCCTTATTACTGCAATAGCCAAGTCTTGAGGTGAACGAGGTGTCTACTGAAGAAATATCCTATCAGATGCAATGACAAAACAAGACATGTCTGGCTGAATATTATTCCTCCATCAGTACTCAATCCACATGGCCTGTGGATCACAAACCGAGTTATTCTTGTCCTTGTCCTGTCTGCGCAAGTTCGACAACTCGTGCAAGTTAACCTTGCTTGGAAACTCCCACGCCACCTTGTTCCCTTTCTCACTCCAGAAAGAATCAAATGGAGGTTGTTTCTTTTGTATATTAAGCCTTTGCTTTTCTTTCTTTCTTGACCTGCATGGACTCACTAAACAGAGACAAGACAAAAAGGAAGTCAATCCTTCAGATTTTTGCTTGGATTTACCTATTGCTTAGAACTTTAGATGCTGATTACACTTTGGCTACTTTATCTCTGCTTCCTATATATATATATATATATATTTTTTTTTTTTACCTCGACTCACCTGACCTCAGTGGGGTGGGTTAAACAGGAGAAATTCTAAAGTACACACCTCTTATCACAAAAGACCTAAGGGAAGCAATATTATGACAAATGATAAATTATATATGTTTTACCTCTAATATTAATTTTTAACCACTTTTTACTCTAAAAAGAAGTAAAATAATTTTTTATTTTTGCTCTATATCATCATCATCAAATATTATTATTGTATCCCCTCAACTTAAATTTTTATTAATATTTAGGTCCCCACAAAAAAATAATAAATTAAGTAATACAGTAAACATATAGCCATAAGTTTTATGATATGTGGTTTGTCATATTGAATTGAATTAAAGTAAAAGTTTTGAAACTAATTTAATTTAATTTACTTCTTTTTTATTATTATGCCACTAATCTCACAGACTTGAAATTTATCTGTCAACCATAGAATTTTAAAGAAATATAAAATTTTTGAAGATAACGTAAAAATTAATAGAATAGATATACCAACCACAACTATAGAATTTTAAAGAAATATAAAATCTTTGAAGATAACTTAAAAATTAATAGAATAAATATACCAACCACTAATGGATAACAAATAACATAAGATTACAGATTAATTTAGAGTTTAATTAGGAATGTGTGTGTATGAAAAAAATAAAAGATTCGAGATTAACATGCAATCTCCAAACTTATATAGGTATATATAATATATATAATATGTATTAATATGAGAATGTGTATGAGATTGAAAGTATATAAAATAAAAACCTATATAAGTGGGAGAGTAGATACATATATATATTTATTATTTTATTTATTTTTTTTTAGAAAATATGTCGACTTGAAAATCCAAATCCAAACCCAAATTATAACTTTTATTATATAGATCGGAAGAGCGTCTAATTATGTATATTCTATATATTTGAATAAAATAAAAACATACACATATATATAATATTAGAGATTAATTTGAAGCTTTATTAGTTGGAAATATATATATATTATTATATATATGTATATATATTATTAAAATAAAATAAATAAAAAAGAGACATATATAAGTAGGATAGTGATTTGGACCAGAAAATTTGTATATGACTACTATCTTATTTTAATATATATATATATATATATATATATAAGATAAGATATGCAAGGTATAAGTAATCATTCAATGAACTATTTTTTGTCGGTTAAAAGTCTAGGAATAATGACCTACCCATAATGGGTAAGGTAAAAAATACCCACCTTCATTGATATTCACTTAGTTATAAATTTTTAAAATATAAAACATCTAACGTATAGTTAGAAGTGAGTATTATTAAGGAAGCGAAGGGTCCATGGGAGGGCCGGGACCCCTAACATTCAGGAGATTTTTTTTTTTTTTTTTGCCCTTTTTGCACTATTAATTTTCATATTTTCAGTTTTTTAAAGCATACGTTAAAAATATATTATCATGTGTATGATTTGACTTTTGATAATAATTTTAACTGAAGGCGGTTGTCTTTTGAGTTGTCTGACCCTAAAATTATTTTTGCATTAATGGGATATCTATAGAACAATTTATACCCATTTTGGTAAAGTATGCCAACTGTTACCTGTTAATCAGAATGATTTGAGTTAAAAATATATTATCATGTGTATGATTTGAGTTTTGATAATAATTTTAACTGAAGGCGATTGTCTTTTGAGTTATCTGACTCTAGAATTTATTTTTGCGTTAATGGGATATCTATAGAACACTTTATACCCATTTTGATAAAGTACGCCGACCATTACCTGTTATTCAGAATTTTTTTGAAGGAAACCTCTTATTCCGAATTTGTCGAATTTAGGAGAATAATAATAATAAAATTCACTTGACAGTAGCTAGTTTATTGACAAAATTTCACTAATTATTTCTGGACCCTCCGTCATTTGAAAATTTCTCATTAAAAGTAAGACTGTACTTTTAAGTTTTTTGAAAGATGTCCAACACAATATATCATGTAAATTTGAAATACAATTTACTCCTTCCCATAAATATATTTCACTTTTATATTTAATAAAATTTAATTAATATTATTAGAATTAGAATGTATAATTTAACATTAGATTTCCTAATCATATATCGCTTTACATTTATTGAATGTACCATCTCAATTTAATTGTTCATTATTGTTGATTATCATGCACAATTAATAAATGTATATTAAAAAAGGGCTGATAGGCACTAACTAACCCCAATCTTTTATCTTCTTGTATAATCTAATACTAAACTTTGAAATTTGACAATTCTAACATCAAACTTCACTTCTTTGGTGAAATCTAACTTTTTCAGTAGGGATAACAATTTTAACCTAATAAGAAATGGGGCGGGGACGGGTTTTGCTTTACCCATCCCGTCCCATCCCGCCCCGAAACCCGTTTTAGAAAATAATTTATTATTATTTAATTTAATTAAAAGATAAAATCATAGGCGGTTCCCTCAATTCGAAATCATATATTACACTAATCAATCCTTAGTTTTTACCACTATAGATAACTTATAATGTTTTTTCAATTTTGAATATTACTTATAGGGAAAACTAAAAAAAAAAAAAATCCTTAACGCAGGGGTCCGCCTTGAACCCGCCCCGTTCCATTGTCATTCATAATTTTTAGTTGGCTAATTGACACTAAACATCTCTACTTTTGATTTGTATTGTGCAAAACATCCCTACCTATTAATTTTTGGAATTGGTTGCTCTCAAAACAACATTTCTTTGCGTAAAAATCCCCTACCGTCAAATTTTACAATTACGTAACTATTGAACACATAAATAGACAAAAATTAAAGAGGATTTTGGCTTATCAAAAAGAGACGCCGTAAAGTGGACTTTAAGCATGAAGTATTTATTTTTTGGTCTGCATAAAAATAACTAAATGGTTCATATAATTTGACATACACTCTAGATTGCTCAAAAATAAAAATTCCTAATTTCTAATTCTCAAATTAGTCAAAAACTTTAAACGGTTTGATTTTTCAATGAAATTGAAAAAAATAATAGCAAAATTAATACAATAGACTATGCTACATAACCAAAATGCCTTTTAAATTTCGTCTCTTCAGGTTTTTAATAATTATTTAACTCTAAAACTTGACGATGTGGACCTTTTGCATAAGGAAATGTTGTCTTGAGAGTGACTAATACTAAAAATTGATAGATATGGATGTTTTGCACAATAGACGTCAAAGATATGGATGTTTAGTGTCAATTAGCCTTTTTAGTTTAAAAAAACTATAATACCCCCTCAATTTTTTTAATCAACCCTCAAATTTTAATTAGACTAAAAATTAGGAACTAATAAATAGATAAAAAATTACTTTGGTTGTATTTTTAAAACTCCTGAGAATTTAGCAGGAGTAATAGTAATATAACTTTGTGAACGAAACGAAAAGTAATACTAGTAGAGTATGTTTGCGGGAGTATAAATTTGTAAAATATTTATTAACCTAATTACAATTATTATAAATCTCACCTACCAAAATGGCTGTAAATGCATCAAAACTG